>JALBYF010000056.1:0-124906 GCA_023212725.1 Tranzscheliella williamsii | reverse complement strand
CGGGACGCGCGATGGTGCGCGTGTGGCTCACTGAGAGCTATGACATGTGCAGGGTCGCGGACCAACCCTGTCACAGTCGCCAGCTTCTGGCGGGTGCTCTCTACACCTCCAGAGATGGGCCGCTCCTTCCTCCCGCGGCCTCTTGGCGCGACCCCGTCCTCTGACTCTGTTTGGGCGTCCGTTCCGGCCCTCGCCAAGACCGCTCACCGCTGCGCTGGCGCCTTGGCATCTCGTGGCGGGCCTGGGAGCCTTTCAGAGCCGAGAGGCCTCAGCCTCTCCCCCGCATATGATACTCAGTCTCCTGCCTCTGTCTCGTGCGAGTGCGTGGGCCGCTGGGACGATAACATTTCTCGAGCCAGGGCTGGCTGACTGCTACGTGTTTCGGCAATCAGTCCGGCAAAGCTTTCTGTCCGCCCAATAATCGCATCCCGCTCCACTTGCAACGCTGGCGCGTCGCGGATCGCCGTGTCGGGTCCAACTCAACGAATGTGTCGCTTTCCGCCCTGGAAGCCGGTGTCTTTGCCGTCTGGTCTTCCGTCATGGCCTTCGCTGGTCGTTGCTCTTCCAACGGCACACGGAGTGGGCACGCATGCCGGTCCATTATCTTGAGGTTAACCTGTTACGTCGTACGGCCTGACGGCGCAGGCCTTGTTGAATTTTTTGTTTAATTTCTTCCACCATTATTTCCATTTTTTACCTCATTTGCGCGGCTCTTTGTCAACTATACCGGTTTAGGCCTCATATCTTAAACTTGGCAACAGTGGAACGTTTCCAGAGGGGATCTTCCTCTAGTGCCCAAAGGAATCAAAGAAGGCAATGCGGAAGCTTGACGGGATCGCTTATGCACCTCCCGATTTCGAGACGATCACCCGATACGAAAACAGTAACGATGTCTTTCCGTACGAAAGACAGGTCGTACTACACTACTGCGCTGCCAAACAAAGGCGCGCGCTGTCAGTAGACGCGATCACTCTAGCTTGACTGTGCTCGCGCACTGGAAAAGTGGAAATGCGGTATTCCACGCTCGTCGCGACTCGTTCTTCGCTCGCCGTCGCCATCCACCTCTACTCGTATCTTCCATCCATCCGCGTATCTCCCTGCTTACCACGCCTTGAGCATCCGATTGTCTCTGCCTTCTCCGTACTCTTGTATCCTATTCGTATCTCTTGAGCTCGCTATTGTCAACACCGCCGATCTCGTTCAGCAACCACCTTCTACAACCAGCAACATGTCTGCCATCGACAACGAAGAGTGAGTCTTCTGTCGCTCTCGCCCACTCTCCAACCCAACCAGCGACGTAGTCAGCATCCGAAACTAACATGCGTCAACCTCATCCGCGTCTCTACCGCGCCTGTTCGTGCCTCCTATGACAGCCTTATCGACTACGAGGAGGAGGTTGCAGTCGCCCCTACTTCCGCCACTAACGGAGCCGCTGCTACCGGCAACGGCGCTGCCGCCACCGCGGACGGCGACAAAGACAAAAAGGCGAGCATCTCCTTCCACTCCGCCCGATAGACCGAATGAACCTAAGTATACGACGCGCGAGGTATCCAGTGTCCGAAGCATCTTGCGGTGGCCCAAGACGAGCTATGATCTGCTCCTATAGGCTTGGCGAAGAAAGAATATCTGCTGCCCCTTCCCCAGTATGGAACTAGCCTACTCTCTTCGGCGCGGTCGTTTGCGCACATCAAGGCGAGGATGCGGTCCTGCCGTATGCGCCCGAGCCCAAGCACGATTCTCGGAATCTTAGTTGCATCTCGGGTCATTCACATCCCGCTTGCTCCTCGTCCTCGCCCTGATGTGATGCCGTCTGACGTACCCAAGCGAATCGCACAGCGGGCATCGGCTACATATCCGCCCTCAAGAAGCTCAGAGCGTCCTGGTCCGCGGCCAGTTCAGCATATCTCCGCCTTGTCCCATGGGTGGTCCAGAAGGTTCATACTCTGATCAGCGAAGCCGAGGGGCCCGCAGCGCAGAAATTTGCACAGTCGCCCGAGCCGGCAAAGGGCCGGTGTTCGACATCGGCATATTGTCCCTTTTGTCTCGACTTCCGTTAGTCTATTGGACTCGAGTTATTGCTGCAGTCGGTAGCAGGACTGCGCAGTCAGACCACCTAACTTGCTCCGCCTTGATTTCTTCGCAATGTCTATGCATCTTCGGCCACCGCATCGTGCTTCATTCCGACACAAGCCCGCGCCAGTTCGACCTCCGTTCATCTACGCTTCTTCCACCAGCACAATAACGAGCAGGATCTAAACATCTTATCTTCTCTTTTTTCGCTCTGCTCGCCCACTTGCACCCCATTTTCATCCTCTATCCCGGAATGTCGCACCGTTCCCTGGCCTCCGTCAATGCTTGATGAACTTTGCTTGACCTTGGCCTACGATCGGATCGTCGTCTCTGTCGGGCCTACATCCTACTCGTGTCCACTCGGTGGTCATTCGCCTTGCAATCCCCCTCTCCTTCCCTTTCGTTTCATTACACCATCCACAGGGCTCCTACGTCGGTATCCACTCGACTGGTTTCCGAGACTTTCTCCTGAAGCCAGAGCTTCTCCGAGCCATCTCTGATCTTGGTTTCGAACACCCCTCCGAAGGTACGTTGCCAGTTGCTATTAGGTCCACATGCGCCCCTCGCTCTTGTTCTGACTCTCCTACTGCACTTTTCGATGATGCGGTGCGCGGCACACAGTGCAGCAGGAATGTATCCCTCAGTCGATTCTCGGCATGGACGTCGTCTGCCAAGCCAAATCCGGTATGGGTAAGACGGCCGTGTTCGTCCTCGCGACGCTGCAGCAGATCGAGCCTGTCGATGGCGAAGTTTCTGTTCTGGTGCTCTGCCACACGCGTGAGCTGGCCTACCAGATCCGCAACGAGTATGCACGATTTACCAAGTACATGCCCGATGTGCGCACCGGTGTCATCTACGGCGGCACACCGGTGACCGAGAACCAGGCGATGCTGAAGGACAAGACCAAGTGCCCGCACATCCTTGTCGGTACTCCCGGGCGAATGAACGCGCTGGTGCGTGATAAGAGCCTAAAAGCTTCCGGCGTCAAGCATTTCGTCATCGACGAGTGCGACAAGATTCTGGAGCAGGTCGACATGCGTCGCGATGTGCAAGACATCTTCCGTGCGACCCCACACCACAAGCAGGTGATGATGTTCTCGGCCACGCTCGCCAAGGAGGTGCGCCCTACGTGCAAGAAGTTTATGCAAAACGTGAGTGCCGGAGATGTGCGCGAAGCCGCCAGGAGTCTGCTTGGCGCTGAGCTGGCGTGTCTGCATTCTGACCCGGAACGTTTGCCCATTTTGTTTGTTTTCCGCACAGCCGCTGGAGATCTACGTGGACGACGAGACGAAGCTGACGCTGCACGGCCTGCAGCAGCACTACGTGCGGCTGGAAGAGTCGGCCAAGAACCGCAAGCTGAACGACCTGTTGGACTCGTTGGAGTTCAACCAGGTGATTATCTTTGTCAAGTCCATCTCCCGGGCCAACGAGCTGGACAAGCTGCTGCGGGAGTGCAACTTCCCCTCGATCTGCATCCACGGCGGGCTGGCGCAGGAAGAACGAATCAAGCGATACCAGCAGTTCAAGAACTTTGAGAAGCGGATCCTGGTGGCCACGGATATCTTTGGCCGAGGTATCGACGTGGAGCGTGTCAACGTCTCCATCTCATACGACACGCCCACGGACGCCGACAGCTACCTGCACCGAGTCGGCCGTGCAGGTCGTTTCGGCACCAAGGGTCTGGCGATCATGTTTGTCAGCTCCGATGAAGACGCCGAGGTGCTCAAGCAGATCCAGAGCCGCTTCGAAGTTGCCGTCCCCGAGCTCCCCGAGACCATCGAGGCTTCCTCCTACATGAACGCCTAAGCGTCCGCCGCATCCATGCGCTCCGCCCCGACTTGTCCCGCTCTTTGCCCCACCCACTGTTCCATTCTCGCCCCCAAAACCAGGCTCAGAATGAATCCACCCTTAACGACAGACCGAAGTTGCTGTGTCTTGTGCCCCACCTCGCCTTGGCTCGACTGCTTCTGGCCTGCGGAAGTGAGATTTTTTTGCGCTGCAATAGCGCTGCCCGGAAGCCGGGAGTGGGGCGAAGGCTTGAAAAGAGGAGCCGGGCGAAGGGCTCGATTGTGGCTACGCACCACGACCCTATCCACCTTGAACGCTGACGGTGACGCGGAGCGAGTTGCAATCTTCTTTGTACGGTTCGGCTGCTAGGGACAAGAGGGATGTCGCTGGGAGCGGAGCGCAACGAGCAGTTTGGGGAGCAGGCGTACTGGGAGGCGCGGTATGCGGGGGAGGGGTCGGAGGGGTCGTTTGACTGGTTCCGGACGTATGCGGATCTGCGGTGAGTGGTGTTGCGCGCGGTGGGTTTGGGAGCGGCAAGCTGACAGTGTGACTGCTGTAGGGAGTTGCTGGACGAGGTGGTGCCGCGGGAGGGGCGGGTGCTGATGTTGGGGTGTGGCAACAGTGCGCTGTCGGGCGAGATGGAGGCGGCCGGGTATGGGCGCATGGTGAATGTGGACTACTCGGCGGCGTGCATTGCGCAGATGGGCGCGCGCCACCCGGCGCAGGCATGGCACGTCATGGACATCACCCAGCTCACCACCCCCGCCAACCTCGCAACGCTTGGCGGCCCCGCCTCGTTCGACACCGCCATCGACAAGGGCACCATGGACGCCCTCCTCGCCGAACCCCGCTCCGCCTCGGTCTGGAACCCCTCCCCCGCCGCCCAGGCCGCCGCTCACGCCGAACTCCAAGGCGTCCTCACCCTCCTCAAACCAGGCGCCCGCTTCATCTACATCACCTTTGGCCAGCCCCACTTCCGCCTCCCCCACCTCAACCGCATCCCCGGCTGGACCATCGAGACCCGCACACTCGGTGACGCGTTCCACTACTACGTCTACATCTGCACCAAGCACCCGCAGGCGGACCGCTAGCACAGACACCACGCTCGCCTCTCTATCGCTACTACATTTGTGCAGTGACGTCGTGCGCAGGCGACGCCGGAAGTGGATTGACTTTGGCGGCGTGGAGGGGGTGGGTTGGCGGGCTAGGCGGCGTGGCGGGAGCGGGCGGGGGGGTTGCGGCGGGGGCTGTGCCAGTTGCGCGCGTTGCGGCTGGCGCGGAGCGCGTCGGCCTTGGCGGCGGCGTGCGCGTGGGTGCGTGGCGAGAGGAGCGAGAGCGGCGTGTGCGCGACGCCGGACGAGCTGCCAGCGAGCATGCGCGAGCCTTGAAACAGCGTGCCGCGCACCGACGACGCCGAGAGCGACGAGAGCGACGTGTCGGCGTGGGACCTTGTGGCCGCGTTGCCCGCCGTTGTGGACGCCGCGAGCGATGTATCGGGGTGTGGCTTTTTGGTGGGGCGCAGTGCGGCGGTGTCGGGCTGGGCGGCGGTGCGCTTGCGCTTGGACGAGCTGTCGACGGGCACGGGTGCGGTGCTGGGGCTGGCAAGGCCAAAATAGGAGCCGCTGAGGCGCGAGATGAGCCTGGAGGTGCGGCCGAGGACGCCGACGTCGGGCGTATCGAGGGCGAGCGGGGTGGGCGGCTTGGCGGCCGGGGTGCTGTGCGCGCCGGTGCGATAGGGCGTGCCGAATGAGACGCGGCCGGGGGCGCGCGCGGGCGCGGGTGCGCTGCGGCTCGCCGCGGCGCTGGCGCTGCCGTCCAGGCTCCACTGGAGCGCCTCCGTGTCGGCGGCGAGCGAGCGGTCCGCACCGTCAAGCGAGCGGTCTGCACCGTCGAGCTTGCGCATGTACTTGCGCAGCAGCGCCTCGAGGCGGAAGTAGATCTTGGTATGCGACCACTCGGCCGTGCGCAGCGCGCGCGCGATCTGCATGTCGTCCAGAAAGCGGTCCACTGCCTCGTCCAGCTCGACCGCCTCCATTGCCGCGCGGTAGGCGCTCACCCTGGCTGCCCGGCTGGCGCGCGCCGCGCCCGCGCCCAGCCGTTGCCGCGACACCAGCCGCAACCCGGCGAGGAAGTAGGTGTCCAGCCGCGTCCAGTCGCGCTGCGTCCAGACGCGCGGGTCGACCTCGCCGCGGGCGGGCGGCTCCAGGATCTCTGCCCGTCGAGCCTCCCGCGCGCCGCCGGGAGTCTGAGGTGCGCGGCCGCGCTCAGCCGCCAAGCCTGCCGCCGCGGCTTGCCCTGCCCGATCTTCGTGCCGCGGCGCGCTTCTGAATCCGCCCGGCAGGAACGGCGTCGCCGGGGACGCGGCCACTCTAGCGGAGGCCGGCGCAGCGCGCGGCGTCTCGGGGACCCCATTCAGGCCCGGCGAGTCGGCGGCGCTCGTGGCCCGCGACAGGAGCAGGGTTTCCGTCTCGGCGGTGCCCTGGCGCGCCAGCGAAAGCTCGGCATCCATCATGATGCTCGTCAGGTCCGCAGTGCTGCCCGCATCCGCCGCCGAAGCGTCGCCGATGGAGCTGGCGCCGCGGCGCCCCGTCTGCGCGGCGGCGCGGTCAGCATGCCGGATCGCGTCGACGAAGCGTCGCATCTTGTCGCCCGTGGCGGTGGTCGCACCGGAATGGTCGCCGAGGTCGGCGCCCGAGAGCCAGCCCTCGTCGACGTACTGGTGAAAGAGCTTCAGAATCGCGGTTGCGCGCGCTGCTGCGCGCGGGTCCAGCGAGGAGATCTCGATGATCGGCGTCGAGGTCTGCTGGCTCAGCTTGAGAACGCGGCTCTGCGAGTGCGATGCGTCGCCCGACATCATGCTGGCCTCGTTGGCCTCCATCGGCCTTGGCTGCTTTAGGTGGATGGTGTGAATCCGAGCCGAAACCGAGCTCTCGTCCATGCCCCGCAGAATGCTCGAGCCGGCGGCGCGGCCAGACAAATCATCCCGCTGGGCTGACGAAGAGCCCGAGCTGGCGCTACGCTCGGGACTGGAGCTCTCATTCTCGCTCTCGCTCTCACTCTCGCTCTCGCTCTCGCCCTCGTCCTCGTCCGTCTCATCCGACCCGCGCGAGGGCGAGGCTGATGAGGCTAGGATGACAATCGCAGAGGCAGATTCATCGGCATCATCATGCGCGTCCGAGACCGAAGACCGTGCATCCTCATCCTCGTCATCCTCATTCTCGTCGTCCTCATTTGTGTCGCGGTCCTGGTCGTTATCTTGGCTGTCGTCTCCCACCGCCTCGTGCTCGAGCCTGCTGTCGCGGCCCTGCTCTGACTCGCTCATCTCTTCCTCGGAATCAGACGAGCGTTCATCCGTGCGGCCCGACGCGTCTTCTTGATCGTCCGGCGACGACGACAGATCCGACGCGGTGTCGAGCTCGACTCCGGCCATCAGGTGGGACGAGTCTGGCAGCCCAGCATGGCTCCGGGTGAGCATCGACATGGAGACGTCGGCAGCGTCGTTGGAGCTTTCTCCCGCTGCACTAGTGCTCTGCTCCGATGCGGACTGCGACTGCGCGTCGAGCATTGCGTCGGCTTCGGACTCCACATCTGTTTCGATGGCTTCATGCCCATACTGGTGTCCTAGATCGGCGTCCTCTTCCTCGCTGTGCGCTTCCCTCTGCGCTTCTCCTGACGGGTTGGACACCAAAGACCTGTCCTCGCTGTCTGCTTCGGAGGGCGCATGAGAAGTTGCTCGGGGCGACACACGCCGGATTCTTTCGAGCAGCTCTTGGTGGACCGCGCGGGGCAGCTCTCGAAAGGCCTTATGGCGCGGGTCGGCCGCCTCATTGTTGCGGAGACGGTTGGAGAGCTCGAAGGTGGAGGACAGACTCGCACGGCCCGGCACGATGCTGCGGGGCAGGTCGTTAGGGGTGTAGGGGATAACGACTTCCACCGTGTTTTGAAGGATGGGAAGCCGGATGCGGGCCTCCTCATCCGCGTCTGTAGTGGTGTCCGGGACCTCTTCTGTAGACATGGCTGCCTGGCCGTGCACTACTGGTCCACGGTCATCGTCGTAGGGCTCGACGGGCGTGACGGCCGTCAGCGTGCCGATCCGCGCCGGCGGAGGCGGCGTTCGGACACTGCCTGCAGACTCGTCGCTGCTGGTCGACGGGCTTTGTCGTCGGTTCATCTCGGGTTCGTTCACAGAAAGCTCTTCCTGGTCGTAGCCGATGAACGACTCTTCGATGACAGCAGAGATATCTTGATGCGACAGACCGTTGGACTCATCGCCGAGATCTTGATTCGCTCCCGCAAAAGCGGAAGCGGCTGCCTCGAGCGGATCGAGCGGATTTTCGGTGGACGACGAAAGGCTGGACCGGTCAACACTGCTGTCAGCACTCTCGGCAACCGACACGGATGGTTCATCCTGTCCATGGACTGGCTCCGCTTGCTGAGCGGCAAGCTCGGACGTGTCACCGTAGGATCCGCCTCGCCCGAACGCGAGAGCAGCCGCCGGTGCCGATATGCTGAAATCGTATTCCGCATCTTGGTCGGATGAGTCTTGGCCGTGCTCTGCTTCGGTCGCCTCTTGTTCCTGCTGCTTGTTTGCACCGATGCTGAGGGAGCTGTCGTCTGCAACGTCTTGCTCTGTGACCGAGACCTGTAGTTTCCTTGGCGAATTTGGCTCCGAATCGGAATCAGAGGCCAAACCAGCATCGTCGTGGCTTTGCCAAAGGGCAGTGTCATCGTTGATGTCCATAGAATCGGCATGCAGCTCTCCTTCCTGCTCGGTTGCGCGCTCCTCGTCTTGCTCAGCGACATGAGCAAGTGTGAGGTCTTGCACCGGCGTTGGAGGAGCCCTGCTCATCTCTGCAAGCGAGTTGGATGGGCGTCGAGCAAGGTTCGATGTGGTGCTTGCGGATCGCGCGCGTGCAGAAGGGCTGGCGGCATACTGTTCGTGGAAGGACCTTCTGGAACTGACGCTCTGATCGGCAATAGGTTGGGAGGCGCGCATACTCGCATATTGGGCAGCAAGATTGCCAGAATAGACGATGCCGTCTGGACCGGTAAGGAGCAGAGGGTCGTCGCTGGGGGACTCGGGCAAGGAAGGGCGGTCACGCATCAAACTGGCTCTGCTGACGGCGGGTGGCGCCGATGTTCTGGCCAGAGACCTTCTCGCGGACAGGCTCCTCCTGCTCGTCGTCGGTTTGCCTTTCGCCGTCGTCATGGAAGAGGATGATTTGATCGACTCGCTAGATGTATCGGCGGTCTGAGCCGCGGCGGGCTGCGAAGAGGATGCGAGGGGTGGACGCGGCGTGGTCGATCGCTGTTTGGATCCGGCTCTGGCTCGGGTCGAAGGTGCGGGTTGTTCGGGCTCGAGGTAGGTGAATTTGATAGGACTTGTGCGAAGCTCCTGATCCCAGCCGTTTTCCTTGATCTCCTTTAGGAAGGTGGCTTCGGCGCCTCCCCGCCTAAAAGTGACCATCTGGATCTCGTCGTCCTGATCATCCTGCTCATCATCATCGCTCTCGGATTGATTGTCGTCCTCGAGAACATATCTTTGGGAGAGACTGATGCGGTTGCGGCCGACCGAAGGGATCGTCGAGCGCGCTTTTGCTGGAGAAGAACGGAGGGATGTAGGCCGAGTGGGGGAAGGCGAGACAGGCCTATGAGCCAGAGGGGCAAGCCGTGTGCTTGCGCGGGTGGGAGTCATAGGAAGTGCCTCTGAAGAGCTGGGCGGAGTAAGCAGGCCACCCGGAGGATTCTGCTTGGTCTGCAGTGCGGCGGTATTCTGGGAGAAAGCACGTTGTTGTGTGTCTTCGTTGCGGGAGCTGGGCTTGTTCGGAGAGGCGGTGCGTTTGTAGGGAGACAGAGATTTGATAGGAGAAAAAGAGCGGGGGATGTTGCTGGTAGGGTCGGGCATGCTGTAAAGAATACTGTTGCTGACGAGAGGCGAAGAGGGCAGATGGCCTTGCTGGAAAGAGAGAGAGTGATCCGCAGAAAAGGGCGAAGTATTCTCGTCGCTGTACACAGATGATGTTGAGGTCAAGGTGGGCATGGGCCTTGGTCTGCGAATGCTATGGACCATGTTGCTGCTCGGATCGAAAGCCGGATGCGGTTCTATTCAGCAGCCGCTTTCCGCAATGCAGGATAGGCGGGTCCAGGCCAAGGTGCAGATGAGCTAATTGCACGGTGTACGCGGACACTCACGCTTCACGACAGGTACGAGTCTGCCGAAGGCGTACCGATGCGACGCTGGAAAGCAGAGGATACTAGAATCGAGTTGTTCGAGGGTCGCCAAACGGCCATCTATGAGGGATGCTTGGGCCTTTGTGATGAGGAGAGGGAAGGGAAGATGGGGGCTGTTTGTGCAGCCAAGACAGAGATGGATGAAGGGCGGCGGGACTTTGCGTGCTGAGGATGCCTTAGCCCAGTGTCGCTGCTGTGTCGAGCTACGACAAGGCGAGGGTGCAGCGAGGACAAGAGTAAGGTTCCAGAGGTTGTCGTCGCGGGTCAGGACGGAGATGAAGATGAAGAGGAGGATGAGAATGGCAACCTTGGGGTGCGGTGAGCATTGCGAAGATGCAAGGTGAATAGGAAGTGGACAGCTTCAACGTAAGAGTAAAGCGTTATGAAATGTGATTTATGAGCGGATCACACTTGCATAGACCTGCATAGTGTTATTCCCACGCGCACAACCCTTCTGGTGGGGCGCGGGCATCACGTGTTCTGTCATCCACGGTTCATCCTCTTACCGTTGATTACCTAATGACTGGTCTGAAAACCACACTCACCTGTTAGACTCGGTTCGTTTTCCGTTTTCATTTCTCGAACGAGAAGAGATCCGCATCACGTGCCATACGAACAAGCTCGGCCGAGGAGTGATGAGGCAAAGCCGAGAGCCGCGGACTGCCTTGGAGAGAAAGGCTTCCACGATGGCCAAGTCGATGGCCAGACTGGCTGAGAGCGGAGAGCGGAGAGGCTCTGCCTGGTCACGGGCGAGCCACACGTCAAGTTGGCCAGTCCGGCTCGATCCTCTATCTTGCTTCTCACCATCAAGACTATCCAAAATGACTAAGAAGAGAAGAAACGGCGGGTAAGTAGTCCCTACCTATCTATCGACAGCATGCCCCATCCACAAACACGCCACGCTGCCACCACTCGCAATACGCTGCCACAATGCCCTCGCCAGCGCCAGCGCCATCGCTTTTCCCGTCGACGCTAGAGGTCTTATCGGGCTCGACTCCCTCAGTTGTGCTCAATTACGCGCAACAGCACCGCCAAATGCAGAGCATCCTCATAGCGAGCTGGCCCGTATTGCCAGCCTCTTTTGATCCGCGACATCTACACAGCATCGACCCGTTGCGCCCACAACTTCCGTCTACCAAGCCGGCCTGAAGGAGCTTCAACATGCGCGGTTCTCCTTCCTTCGCCACATGGAGAGTGGGGATTTAGTTCGCCGACAGCATACGACAAGGGCTCGACCTCTAGCGTGCTCAGTTCAAATGCCCAGCTCGACCAGGCAATCCGACACACAGGCTTAGCTCTTGAACGCGGCAACTCCGCTTTTTCGACAACAAAGGCGATAGCTATAGCGATTAGGCGGAGCGATGTGGCTAAGGTTGCGGAATCAGTGGCAGTGTGGATGTTGTTTGGCATGTCTGGCTCGGTCGTAGTGGGCCACCTGCGATGGCATTTGTGCTCATCCATCTTGTGCCTCGTTCTTCTTCTGTCTCCCTTCTTGTGGCTACAGTCGCAACAAGTCCGGCCGAGGCCACGTCACCTTTGTCCGATGCTCTAACTGTGCTCGGGCTGTCCCCAAGGACAAGGCCATCAAGCGATTCACCGTCCGCAACATTGTTGAGGCCGCTGCCATTCGCGACTTGTCCGAGGCCTCCGTCTACCAGGAGTACGCGCTTCCCAAGCTCTACATCAAGGTCGTCTACTGTGTCTCGTGCGCCATTCACGCTCACATTGTCCGAGTTCGATCTCGTGTCGGCCGACGAAACCGTCTCCCTCCTCCTCGTGTCCGATTCAACAAGGACGGCAAGAAGGTCAACCCCGCCGTTGCCCAGCTCCAGGCTTCCCGAGTCTAAGCTCTCTTCCGCCCCATTTCTGGCTCCCTCACTGATTGCACTCGTTTCGCACCCTATATACAAACACTGCAAATCACCCAACCATGTGCATCTCTGGCGCCGGCACTGCTCATTCCCGAGTGCGTCCACCGCCAACTCCTGTATCAAAACACAAGGCCCTGTCCTGAGCATGGACAGGTCCAGTCGGCTCCTGGCGCTTGGCCCGTCTGCGTGCACTCTGCGCCCAGCCGTCCATCCAGTCAATCCAAAATCTCACCCATGACACTCATTGTCTCTTGTCCCGCCTGCATCGCAACGCTCTGCGCCACTGTGCGATTGACCCTTGCGACCAATCAGCGATCACCACATAAGAGAGGAGGTTTGGGTGGTTGTACTTTAGCCTGGTAGGGTTAGTAGGATTGCATTACAGGGGTGTTGTGAATGTAGTATAGCGTTGGAGTAGCACGTAGTGTAGCGTTGGGGTAGTGGATGTAGCGTAGCTTTGTATGGTGGCAGGGTGTTGCGGTCAGACGGCCTCAAAGCCGGTGCGGAGGCGGAGGAGGTCTTTGACGACGAGCTGGACGCGTTTCTGTTCGGAGCGGAGGCGCGTTTCCTCCTGCTGGGCGAAGGAGTCGAGCTCTGCGGCGGGGTTGGAATCTGGGTCGGTGTTGGTGTCGGCGGGGGGTTCGGTGGCGGCGCGGGGTTTGATTTGGTCGAGGCCGTCGAAGAGGCCCTGGAGCGTTTTGACCGCCTCGAGCATCTTGGGGCGGGAGAGGTGGAGGAAGGTGTCGAGGAGGCGGCCGTCGAGGATGCCTTTGGTGAGCGGGCGCGCGACGAGGTCGTTGCGGACTGCGCGGAAGCCGCGCGGGTTGAGCGCCGCGAAGTGCTGCACCGAGCGGACGAGCTGCGCCTGCAGGACCTGCAGCCGCCGCGCCACCTTGTCGTCCACGGTTGCCAGCGACTCGAGCGCCCCATTCGCCTTGCCCAGCAGCAGCCGGTTCCGCCCTTCCTCCCGCCCGCGCAGCTCCGCGTCTGACAGCCACCGCCCCCGACAGTGGCTACTCCCCACCGCCTCCGCCGCCGTCTGGAACTCGCTCCGCAACAGCAGCCGATGCCCGCCCTGCGTCGCAGCCACACTCGGCGCATATTCGTACAGCCGGATCACCCCCGCATCCCGGCCCAGGCCCGCCACACCCCCTAGCGCATCGCCGCTCGTCGACACCAGCGAGACCTTGTCGTTGTTGACCAGGAAGTTTCCCATCGTCGCATGGTGGTCGTTCACGTCCTTGCCCAGGTCAACGAAACGGTACGGCTCCTCTTGGAATGCAATGAACCACAGCGACTTCTTGATGTCGCTCAGCAGCATCAGGTTCTTAACCACACGGATACTCGTCACGTAGAAGGCGCAGTCGAGGAAGGCGACCGCGATAAGCCACTCTTCCTTCTCCAGCGCCCGCACCATCAGCTTCTGCCCCGACATGTTGACCAGGAAACCGTTGATATCGGCAATCGCCGTGACCGGAGCCCTCGACTCGTCGCGGCAAATCAGTTTCAGCCGCAGATCCTTGCCCACCTGATAGCGGCTCGAAACCACATCGATCACCTCAAACAGGTAGAGTGAGCCCTTCGCAGTGCGGTCCTCTCCGTGAAACGTCGTTGTGCCGGCAGCGATGAACTGCTTGCGACCCGAGACCGTGCTCGGTGCATCCAAATGGACCACTTCGAGTGCGGTCACCGTCTCGTTGGCCTCGAATTCGTAGCCATCGACCGGAGTCTGCTTGTCTTCGTGGATGAAGAGCTCCAGCGCCCCCCGATGCGACGTCGTGGGGGTGACATCCTCGGCGGGATCCCTGATCACCTCTCCGTCTTCGTCAAAAAGTACGAATGGGCAGGGATTCACCGAGGCCGCTACCACACTTTCCGTCGCATCGTGCGCCACGGCCTTGGTGTATTCTCGACCGGTCCTGACCATGGATGTCATCCACTTTGGCTCGGCGTACAGTCCTGCAGGTGCTTTCGCGGCCCACAATGCGCCGTCACGATCACTATAGAGATAATCGGATGAAGGACAAGGACCTGCCAGGGAAGCAACGGAGGTAACGTCTCCTTCGGGCCAGTCCAGCAAACGGTGGCCGCCTTCCTCCGTCCAGCAGAGAATGCTGGCGGAGGTTTCACGGCCGGCGCCGGCAATGAAGAGCGCGTTGTCCAGCGCCGGGAACTGACGCGCTTGATCAGGAAGAGCGAAGCTCTGCAGTTGAAGGGAAGAGGCACGGTGGCGATGTCCGGCACCGTTAGGGTCGAAACTTCTCGCGCTGGCAGGTTGGATCAGGACATTGACAAACACCTTGTTGAAGCTCAAAGTTTGCATATGAGCTGGGGACGCAGAGCTGTCTGTCTTGTTGGTGTCTTCAGCAGGCGGCCATGCATTGCTCTGGTACACCGTCAGAAAGTTGTCCTCTGTTAAGCAAACAATACTGAGCATATCACCAATGTGGGTAGCCACGACCGTAGAGATAGTGGCAAGCTGCTCGTTCCTCAGGTTGCCCTGGCGGGCCTGTTCGAAACGAAGGCGTTGTGGCAGTGCAGACAAGCTGGAGTTCCGCCAGACCGGCACCAGGTCGGGCAGACGCAAGATCTGAGACTCTCCAGTTTCGTCGTAAGCGAACATATACGTGGTCACAAGCGAAATTGCCTTATTTGGTGCTGGAGCGTCTTGCCCCGGGTCCATAGCGTCGTCTTCGCCATAGTCGACCTCCTCATCGTCGTCAGCATGATGATGGGCCGGTGCCGTACCGGCACCGTTGATAGCAGGCTCCGACTTAGCCGACGCACTGACATTTGTGAGGTGACCGTACGTGTCCTTGAACGCGTTGAGAAAGAGGATTCGCCGGCCGTTGAAAGCAGCCGACACGTCAAGCGGCTCGAATCCAACGCCTTTTTCGCCGGCTTTGTAAATCAGTGTTTCTCCGTCCGAGGTGTTCACAATGGCAAGGTCGTCGGCGTCGATCCTGGCCTCGATGATCCTTTCTTGGTCGTCTTCTCCTTTTCCGGGCAACGTAATCTCATGCATAACTTCGCACGTGCTCGACAGGATCTGCAGAGAGGTGGGAGTGACACTACCGATCAGGCCATCACTTAACCTTGCCGCACATAGCACTTCGTACGGAAGCGGCGCCATATCACTGATTCCCAATGCTTCATCCAAAACAAAGGTCAGCGATTCGCCGGACGCTGCAGAGCAGATCACTCTTGACCCAGACCTTGAATTGCCGACAACAAACGTTCTCGAGATGTCGTGCAGGGATGAAGCGCTTGTTTCTGATCCATCGGCGCCTTCGCTCGTTTCTAGCTTCATCCTATCGAGTGGAAGAAACCTAGGCTCCATATAGACGATTGCAGCTTGGTTGCCAAACCCGGAGCAGGCGACCAAGCTGTGTCGCTTAGAGGAGCCAGGAGTATCTGATGGCAACTTCCGTCTCGCTATGCTCAGAAAGTTGCCATGAGACCGGATCTCGTCCGCTTTCACAAGTGCAGTGATTGTCTCGTGGCGTGTCGCTCCATTCGTTTTGGACCCGTCGGCCATGTCGCCAGTGGAATTGCCATAGAGATCGTCATCAAGATCCATGTCCAGTTCGAGAGGTTTTGGATCAGATCTGTCTGTCGTACTATCTACGGCGGCAGCACTCGTTGCCTTGATTTGCACCAGTTCGTACAAAGAGGAATTGCCCGCTAAGGAGGCGTTGAAGAGGTAGTTAGAGCCGTTGGGCGACAAAGTGAGACATGATGATGGCGGTCCGACCGCTGGTACGCTCTCGTCCAAGCGTTGTAACTGGGTGAGTTCGTCCAGACGCTTTAATCGGATGCCTTCCATGCTTCTGCCATCCATCTGGCACAACAATTGGAAGATGTCTCCATTACGGAACGTCAGGATCCCCTCTGTATCGCTGGTGAAGATCAACTGGGAGCCCTGCAGATCGGGCACCTCTTGGAGATCGAGAACAGATTCAGCCTCGATGGCTGAGATGACCCTGAACCACTGGTTGAGCGCTGTAACGGTCACTCTACCGCTCTGGTCGATGTGGACTAAAGATGACATGCAAACAACGATCACGCCTCCTAAGCTTTGTGGGCAGGCTACCATGTAAAGGCAGTCGTAGGGCAGCTTTGAGCTTGTTGTGACGACCGGATGCGCAGACCTGAAGATGCCATCGTCGAAAGGATCTGTGTTGCTTGCCGGCCCATCGATGGAAGCGGACAGATCGAGCGTAAACATGTACATGGAAAAGTTGTCCTTTCGTTCTGCCAAAAGACCGGTCCATGTCGGCATGTGTGAGCACAAGACTGCCACCGTTGGCTTTTGAAAGCCCGGAAGAAAGCAAAAGTCTTTGAGATTCTTGATCTTGGGATCCACGTCCCGCATCGGAAGGACGAAAGAGGGCGAGTAGGGCAGGCTCTCCATGGCACCTGCCTCGGTATCCAACCCGTCCATCTCGAAGTCTTCCTCGAAATCAAAGTCTGCAGCCTCCCTGTAGAACGGTAGTACGGCCAACGCATCTTGGGGCAGCAGCAAGGCGGCACATCTTGAGATGGGATCGACATTGAGGATCGGCTGAAAGAGGTGCGGAAGCCCATTAACAAGCTGCGGGGTCCTCTCGTACGTATGGATCGAGATGGTCTCGAAGGTATCTAGCACGTCTGACCATTCTAGCAAAGCCAGCTTGGCGTCGCTGAAGGAGACGAGCAAGCGGTCACGGCCATCCTGAATGCTCGAGAGCGTCTCGATGCGCTGAAGACCGGTGACCCTACCGAACAAGGTATGCTCCCGCACAAGAACCAGCTTAGACGACGATGCGACAGACAGCCTCGAGGAGGCGTTTCCATCTGGCGAACGCCTGTAGATATCATAAATCCTAAGAACGTCGTCGCGGGCGGTGACGAGCTGCGAGATCAACTGACCACGGTTGGTGTAAAGTGTCTGAACCTTGGAGGGAGCGGGGCTCCTGTAGTTCAAGTTGAGCAGGACAGCATGGCTACAGCCGCCGGGGGTAATCTCCTGTTGGTAGTAGCTGCTCGCCATTATGGCATATAGGGACGGAGCCTAGCGGCTTTGGTCAAGAGTACTAAGACGCCAGCACTCGTCGAGTAGTGCAGCGTAGAAGGCTGGTGAATGACCGGTGCGAGCGGCAAACTGCTTAGCTCGGAGAGAGTCCGGGCAGGCGTGGCAGTATGCTGGCTCTCGATGCTGGATGAGTCTCTGAACCGTCGAGACGATAGGGTCCATCCTCTTCCGCCTTGGTCAAATCTCAAGCAAGCAAGCCAAAGCGGAACTTCCGAAATCGAAATCGGGCTAGCCGCGGCGTCGGTCAGTGCGACCCGCTAAACAGCAAATGCCATGGGAATCGGACTAGCCGCGAAGAAACGCGTCAATCGAGACTTCACCGTCAAGCCGTCGCAATTTTCTTTCGCGCATCTCGTGGGTACGCAGGCCTTCGCAAGTGTAGACCTCACTACGAGCACGGAGCACCGACCGACTAGTCTGGCAGATTAACCCAGTTACGGTCACCGCGCACGTTTGCGGCAAGCCATAGACGTAGGATACCAAGCAGCCGTTGGCACTCCCGGACTTTGCTATTGTTATGTTGGAAGATGAGGAACCGGTCGACTACGGGGAGGAAGAGCTCGATGTTGCGGCCGCACAGGACGAGGTGAGCCTCATGCTCGACGATGCAGATGTCGTTTCAGAGAAAGTCCAGCCATCGCACTCTGTTGCTGTCGAAGCTCCGTCTACAACGGCGCACAATGCGGCTACAGCGTCAGACGAACCTCCGAAAAGAGCTGACGCGGTGGAGCCACAGCAACGGCCACATAGAAAGCAGATTCCGATCAATGCGGATTCTCCGAAGACCAGCGGTGAAAGGACCGGGCCAGAAGGGAGAAAGGAAAGAACAAGAAGAACGCAAGGCGACACAGCCTCGGATGACAGAGCAGAGCGCAAACAAATCGATGTGCGGGCCGAGCTAAAGTCGCGCCCACATCAGAAAGAGGAAAAGGCAGGCTCATCAGAGATGGTTGAGCCCCTTGCACCGGGCTGGAGAATCATTAGGTCCAGGTCGGGCGACGGCGAGGAATACTTTTACAACGATCGTACCGGAGAAAGCTCTTGGACTAGACCGACGGCAAGCAAGAAACTGTGGGACGCTACCAAAACTCTTGACAGTGAGTCTACTTCGGGCAAGAAGAACAACCACCAGAACAAGAAAACGGCGAACGAGGCCGCACAGAGGAATGCAGATTCTGGCAGAACCGGCATGGCCTCCGAAGTGCGCCGAAATACACCTTCATCTAATGACGCGAATTCGACTCCATCGAGGCTGTCGCGAGAGCGGACCGACGAAAACAGAGAGGCCAAGGTGGAGAAGAAGGAACAGGGATTCAGTATCAAGGGAGTGGCGCAGCGTCAGACTCAAACGATAGCCACGCAGAATCGCCCTGCCACCCCTTCCACGCCGTCAGCACCAGACCTCTCGGGCCAGGAGCAGCAACAGCAACCACAGCAACAACATCAGTATAAACGCAAGCGTGAAACCGTGGAAGTCTCGACCCCCAAGAGAGACGAAACACTGAGGAGATCCAGGGAAGCGGTAACCCCGCCGTCCCGCGCTGAGCCGAAGAGAGAGCCAAGGGCTCTGTCAGCGTTCGAGCCGCCGAGCACGTCCGTGCAACCAAAGCGGCCACGTATTCGGGAAGACGACGAGCGGAACGCGGTCCGGCCCGCACCGACGACGCCGCGCACATCTGCCTGGTCCGAGAAGGAGGAGAAAAGAAATCCTCTCTCCGCCGACACCTATCGACCTGGCTCCGCTAAACCTCCGTCGGACGAGCGCCGGCTGGATCGACGCATGGGCAGTCCGAGCTACCGCAGCTCTTCTCGCGGGCTACCCGATAGCCGCGCTCTTGCTAAACCGGACGCAGACCGCGACAACGGACGAATTAGCACGGACCGAGACGTTCGGAAAGCCGATATCGATCGCGACGTTCGCAGAGCCGACGTGGGCAGAGACAGTCGACGAGCTGACACGAACCGCGAGAGTCGAAGAGGCACAGATTACAACCCCCGAAAACCTGACAGCGACCGGGAGATTCAAAAGACCGACTCCGATCGTGACTATCGAAAAGGTGATGCGGATCGAGACAATCGCAAAGCCGATGTGGATCAAGACATTCGCAGAGGCAGTCTGGGTCGAGACCATCCAAAAGGCGACGTGGATCGAAGCACTCGAGATGGTAATGCGGATCGAGATCATCGAAGAGCCGATGCAGATCGGGATACCCGAAGAGATCTTTCGGATCGGGACAACCGAAGAGGCGGTGGCGACCGAGACTCTCGAAACGACAATGTTAATCGAGACTATCGCAAAGGTGATGTGGGCCGAGACACTCGAAGAGCCGATACACCCCGTGATGCTCGCAGAGGTGATGCGGATCGCGATGTTCGCAGAGGTGATACGGAGCGAGACAATCGGCGAAGCGACACGGAGCGAGTGATTCACAACGGCGATACCAACCGGGAGGGTCGAAGGGGCGATGTGCGTGGCGACAGCCGCGATGTTTCCCGTACTGAACCGCGCGTCGGCGAGTCGGCGCGACCGAGCCGCGTGTGGGACGACCGGGGCTCTGACCATCCACGCACTTTGCCGACGCAGCCTAGCCGACCGTTCGATACCCAGCCATACTTGCCGCGGCCCGGCAACGGAAACAGCCAAGACCGTGCGGCTGCCCACCCGCAGGACGTCAGAGACCGGAACGGCGGACAGCGGATGGAGCTGAGTGAGATCAACTCTACTCTCTCTCAGAACAAGCGTCGTTGGGGCCAGGCAGGATAGGTAGTATGCATTCCCACAAACTATCATCTCTCTTGCCCATGCGGTCGAACAGTGCTCGTGTTATCTATGTAGGACGGGTATATGCAATGTACGGAGAAAGAGCGCACGTCTGCAGCTAGGGGTACGCACCGTTAGACCAGCCAGCCGGAATAGATGCTATTTGCTCTCGTCGAGCCTTCTGCGGGAGGCCACTGGAGCACGAACCGATCGACGAAGGGCCGTATGATGCGGGCTGTGAGGGAGAGGCTCTTGACCCTGGCGAACGACTCGATATACATAATCTTGGGGGAGTCGAGGCCGACGATCTGTGCAGCGGGGTGCGGTGCGAGGATCAGCGGAAGCGCGGGCCAGCAAAGCGAGAGGCGCGACTGGTGTGAGCGGTTGGGCAAGGCTTACTCTGAGCAGATAGATTGCGGCGACGATAGGCACGCAGGTGCCGGGGCCGTTTAAGAGGAGCAGGTCTGCGTAGACGGCGCCGGCGAGGTGGCCGCGCCTTACGAGGCCTTTATATGCCGGGTAAAGGGCGAGGTGACGGACGCAGAAGAGGATGCTCTGCAGCAGCGTCCACGGGGTGGAGAGCAGGCTTTGGTGCACGTTCCGTGCACGGGGGATCGGCAGCACGCTGGCGCCTTCGGATGCCGGCGCGAGGCGCGCCTCCAGCTCGTTGGCCTTGCGCACGCTGAAGCTGTCGCCCGAGGAGACGAGATACGTCCGTCGCCGATAGCGGTCCGTCGGCAGCGCAGACAGGAGCTGGATCAGCTCCGCCGTGTGACCACCCGAACCCAGAAAGACCGCAACCGATGCTCCCCCCTCCGCCGACTGCTTCCTGCCCGCCCGACGGCTGGGTGAAGGACTTTGACCACTCGGCAAGATGCTCCAAACGCGGAGCGCTAGGAAAGCGCAAATGCAAACAAAGCCGACAACCCAGCGCAGAGGCGGCAGCGGCGGGATGAAATACAGCAGCAACCTCGGAGGTAGCACCTCATTGATAGGACGCCGCAAGTAGTCCTTAGCGGCCTGGATCCCAGATTCTAGATCCATCTCTCCGATCTGGCCCAAGTGTTATCGTAAGTGCGACAGAATCAGGTACGAACGAGTAGCTCAGCGTGCCGCAATCCTGCCAGCGCCACAACTTCTAGCCAAGGATCCTGAAGAAATGTTTAAACGAACTCCACCTAAGTGCTGTACCGGATGGATTGTGATTCATCCCAGCAGTTCGAACACTCGTACGAGAAAGGGTCGGCGAAATGCTAATGAGATATGCGGGGGAGGGGCCGGGGCCCCTCAGCTCCGGAGGGCACCCAGGCCCGCCGTACAGCGAGGCGGTCCAGCACAGCGAAGAGCAAACAAGGAAGGGAACAACAGGGCGGGGAGAACGACGGCGAAGGCGTCTCGTCGCTGCCAGAGGTCGCGGCGGCAACCAAAAGGATGAGCAGGAAGAGACAAGGGAGGGAAATGAAGGTGTGAGTGTTGAGCTGGCTCAGACGCGCACGCAGCGAGGACACGTGATGCACAAGTGATTTAAAGATAAAACTGCTGTTAAACCGGCGAGGTTTCTCGTCCACCATCATCGACACAGGCCAACTTTCGTAACAGTCGACTGAGCCCATCAACGCAAGCACACGAGTATAAGACCCTTTGCAGTGAAAGTGATCTAACTACGGGTTGAGAAGCCTAACCCGCATTTTTTTCCAAATCTGAGATTCGGAAACCCACGCATTGTCACCACCCTCATCACCACCGTCTGTCTCGCGCGCCAGCTCAAACATCCACAACATCACAGATACACGACAAAGCACAAGTGATGCGAAACCCTGCAGATACAGCGACATAGTGCATTGTCGCTAGGACAATGACAGCAAGTACCCGCGGTGTGACCTTCACGAATGCAAAGAGAAAGAGACCATTGTCTGCTGCGGAGAGTTTCACCGATTTTTCTCAGAGCTCGACCTCCTGTTCGATGGAAAACGCACCTCAAGAGTCCGTAGCGACTGCAGATCGCATTGCTGATGCTTCGAGCCTCGAAGCTGTGGAAGATGCGGACGCTGTTCAGAAGCAGTTGCTCTGTGACATGCTCGAAACATACCACAAGGATTATGCCAAGGGATATACAAGATTGATCGAGGACCTGCAAGAGGCCTTTGATCAGGCTAAGGATCAAAGCGATCGCCAGATATACATCTCGACTTGTGACGTACTCCGATCCTCCGTTCTTATGCTTCTCGAACGATGCAAGCGTTTTACTTCGGCCACGATACCCGATTTCGTTGAGAAGCGCTTGGCGCTGAGCGGATCAATGACCCGAGATATTACCGAGCTTGTGAGCCAGTGGACACAGAATCAAGACCAATTCAAGCCTGTCGAAATGCTCCAGTTCCTCCTTCTGAACTCGATATTACTGGAAGATCTTATTAGCGAGGACGCCTCATTCGAGTTCACGCTCCGGAGTGCATTTCACCAGGATCTTGTCGGATCTGTACACATCGGCTTTCTCAACGCGGTGGCGCAGCTATACGAGACACGCTTCGTCTTAAACCAGCGCAACTTGGAAGCTAGGCTGGTCGAAGACACTCAGGTTATTACGCCCAAGCTCACCACCAAACCGTTCTACGGAAGAACGGTGCACATCGTGCAATCGAGCGGGACGGGCAAATCTCGGCTTGTGAACGAAGTTTGCAAGCTGATGCCTGGACTGTCGATATGCTTCCGGCCGTTGAGGCCGTCCACACACAAGGGCAAGGATGTGTTGTTGGATGCAAGCAATGCATCCAAAGGTTACCCCTACGGCGATGCCGCTGCAACCAAATTTTGTCTGGACGGGCGCGGCTCAGAATATCAGCGTCAGGCTGCTGCTACAGCCTTTGTTGGGTTCCTCCTCGAACAACTTGCAACACGCCCGGTGTCTAATGGCATATCGTCTTCGAGATTCTGGCGGACGTGGGGAGTGCCGGAGGCAGAAGATCGCCATACTCGCTCGACTTTCTTCGAGAATGCGTGCAGCAAAGCCGAAGACTGGTTGAAAGCTCACTTGAAAGGTAACGAAGCGGAACGACTGAGCAAAATGTCGTTGCAGGAAGCTTCAGAGGCCTTGTACGACCTCTGCTGCCGTAAACCTGCAGAGAAACTTGCCAAGAGAATAGAAGAGGCCGGCGTAACAATACCTGATGTGCTGGATGCTGCCGCCCAGGACTACTTCAAGCAGACGCCTACTTTTTTCCTTGGTTTCGACGAATCCTCACTGTTAAATGAAAAAGCGGCTGGTGTCAAGTTGATGCATTTGCGGCGGGTTGTAATGGCCTTTGCGTCTCGGAAATCTCCACTACGGCTGTGGGCTATCCTCATAGATACCTACTCTGGGATCACCGAGCTTTCCGACCCAGAGGCAGCCTCGGACCGGCTCCAGCATCACGAACCTCTGCCACCATTTGTGACCCTACCTTTCGATGTCTTCAAGCAAGAGGCCGCCACTCATATTCGGGATCTTCTGCGTATGTCACGACTCAAGTTGATTGGGAGGCCGGTGAGTTATGATGTGTTTCTTCTTGTCTTGGTGTTCGGGTATATACACCGAATCTGATTTGCTCTATGCTGACCGGCAATCCTTTTCACCTTCCTTCCCCTTTATCTGGGAAGCTTTGGAAGTCGGTGCCAGACGAAGACGTGGTACGTTTTGGTCAATTTAAGCTGCTCTGCTCCAAACACTTTCAAGCAGACAACCATCATCAAGTTGTTGCTGTACTATCAAATCGACTCTGGCTAGATCTAGTGTGCTCGCACACGCCCATCACCCAAGCATACCATTCTGTCAGGTTAGCACCTGCAAGCGAGGACAAAGCCACGAATCTTGCACGTGAAGGTGTGCGTAGACATATGCGTATTTTCCGAATGATCGAAGAGCCCAAGATGATCATTACCACGACAACCAACGAGCCTGCCCTAGCTCTTGGTGCCATGGCAGCGTTGGCAGAAGGCAACAATTGGACAACTGCGCTACGGACACTCCTTTCCGAACTGATCTCCAATGGCGTTCTGCTCGACCGTGGAACTGTGGGTGAGTTCCTCTCACGGCTCCTGCTCGTACTGGCCCGTGATTTCTGCGGCGCGGCTTTAGTGGAACGAGAACACGTTTGGGACACGCCTACGGAGTATTCGAGGGACATTATACGGGCGCCCACCATATCATTGGCCGACCTATTGAGCACGCTCTTGGGTCCCGACTTCGGGCTTGCAAATGCCCTAGACAGCAAGGCCTTCCTTGAAAAAATCAAAGACTGCTGGGTCAGCTTTACGCAGTTCGTTCCTCTCAAGAATGAGCTACAAACAGGCGTCACTACCAGTGCACTCATGAAGGCTTGGGCTCGTACAGCTGCTCTACAATGTAGCTCAAACCAAGCGGGGGTCGACATGATCATACCTGTTTATCAGGGAAAGCCGGAAGAGGTCTTGGACGAGCGAAAGTTCACATATCTCGGGATTCAGACGAAGCTACGCAGGAACAAGACGACGCCAAAGTGGACCGTCGATCTACACAAAGACCAGGCCGGACATATCGCAGAGGT
Organism: Tranzscheliella williamsii; assembly: GCA_023212725.1. NCBI lineage: Eukaryota > Fungi > Basidiomycota > Ustilaginomycetes > Ustilaginales > Ustilaginaceae > Tranzscheliella > Tranzscheliella williamsii. The sequence goes on along the minus strand of JALBYF010000056.1, from coordinate 100,549 downwards.
CAATGGCGAAAAAATTCGCCTCGTTGCTAGCAACGTCTGGGGCCCACCAGTGCGGGACAGCATCAAGCCGGACCACCGACCGCTTGTGATTGTGATGGATCTGGGGCTCGACATGCTAAAAGGCCAAAATCATGCAGCGGAATGGCATGGCTCGCTGGATATCAACGACCCAAAAGGCCACATTGGGAGATCGCTTCTGGGGCAGGATAATGCTACAGCTGAGGTGCGAAAAGCCAAGCTTTACGAGAAGGTGTCGGCATGGATGAGCAGCAATCAGCCTACTGAGGCCGATTTCTGTGCCTTGCATGTCCGTTCGCTCAATACGCGCGCCTATCCGGTGTTGATAAAGGTGAACGAAGCTGCTGTGCTATTGCAGCAGCTTGCTGTGAGCAACGCTTCGCGAAACGGGGTGCTACCGCCCTGTACACAGACGATGAGCGACTTCGCTGATACATGGGATTTATGGCTGGACGAGGAATAAGAGCATGGCATGTTCGCCATGCTGCCTTGGCTGCTTCCCTCACCCTAGGCGCAATCTGTTGCCAGACTTGTGCAGTCTGTCCACCTGGTCCTTACTCTTTTTGCTTGACTGTGCAATAGCATAACCAGCTCCAAAAACCGAAGGGACTGCGTGTCTATTGGTACACTTTACCATTTCCACGACGTTCTGACAAACCGAACGAAGGGGACTGCGTATTACTGTAAGCTAAGGCAGGTCCTGGCCAAGCTGCAAGCTGAAGGGGCGGGGCAAGCGCCAATCCGCATTGTGATCAGCCTGAGTGACACACTCTGTTGAGCCGCATTAATTGTGCAATTGCGCAGCTGACCCAATCAGCCGCTTTGCTGCTGTAATCGGTTGGCTCCTCCCAGATTCTCAGTGGATCCGATATCTGGCCGTGACTGTGCTACCTCTGATTGGTTAGCTGCAACCCACAAATAGGCTATTTATTCCGCTTGTAATGGCGATATACACGTACTCAGCAACACGTCGTTGTCCAAAGGAGGATGGGGCAAGCTGTTGGCCGGCAGCAACGGTGGCAACATGCATGGCTGGGGACCGATTGGATAAGCTTTCCTGCAGGTGTGTCTCAATACAAACTCGACAGGGCTAGTTTTAGGCGATTCCGATAACGACTCTGTAGCCAGTCTGCGCAGTTGTATTACGTGCTTCTACTGTATAAACGTTTGGGTCTGGAACCTCAGTTTGCATGGACGCCTCCACCGAATCAACTCGTGATTCAAGGCCGAGTTCGACGCCGCCCATTGTCTTATGCTTCTTCTATCGTCCGCCATTTTAGAAAGTGCAGTGGGCATGGCAGCCTTCTGGCATTTTTGCCACATTCGCAGTATCGCAGTGTCACCGCTAATCTCACATTACCTTACCCTATACAGTCTCGCAAGAAACGCTACGCTCTTGCTTCGTTGCCTAAGCCTCCATAGACCTCCCCGCCTTCATAGACCTTGCGCCCTCCTCAACGAACCTCATTAGACGCTTTCCGAACCAACAGCTCCGCCGGCTAAGCCCTTCGCACCAGCAACACATACAGAGGCCATTACGCAATCCTGCGCGGTTTCTCGTTTCCTCTAGACGTTCGTAACGGTCTACGCTTCGCACCTGTCTTGTGCCTAGTTCGTCCTACGAAACTCCCTCATCAGCACACACTTTCATCCTTAGACCTCCATTGCTCTGGCTCTACTATATTCGACGTTGAGACTACCGACGCGCCCACATATACGCCCTGTTGTGCACAGGTGATCTGCGCGCAGTCGCACTGGGTCATAGACCCGTCTCTTTACCTGAATACCGCTGATAGGTGCAGGCAGCTGTGTTAGTGAGCTGTCGCCACGGCCTATCCACGCCCCTTCCCATTTTGCCACCCCTCCAATACTGTTTTACCAGTATGGCCACGTCGACATGAACCCCGCACCACGCCACAGCGGAGTCGTCTCGCATCACAGCGGCCCAGCACAGACCGGCCAGCCGGCGTCACCTTCACCCAGCCCCGTAATGGAGCCCTCCTCCGTTTCACGCCGCATGCACCACGCCAGTCCGGTATCTACAGGTATCGCACCTATGCCACAGCACTCGGTCGAGCCCCGGAGTTCTGCGCCACCGAGGGGATTAATGAATGTTGGCACTGGCGAGATTACAGGGCCCCAGCTCGAACAGGGCTACGGCGCACAGGTCAGCTCGATGCAGATGCAGAACCCATTACCGGCATCTGCGTCTCGCTTGCATGGTGACGAGGCGACATCTGCCTCCTTGTCTCCGTCCAATATCACAGCTACCACTTCTCAGCGTAAACCACATGTGCAGCTCCCGACGGCGTCCGAGCGCCGGCGTGCACAAGAGCTGGCCACTGTTTTACTTGGTCTCGCCACCTGTTCAGATTGTTTGCGCCCTCTCACCGATCCGATCACCTTGCCTTGTGGTCACTCCGCATGTCTTCAGTGTATCAAAGATCGTATTATGCCCAGCACTACACCAGTCGACAGTGACATCCAGCCGCTACCTTGTTTTCACCATCTTCCGCCCAGATTTCCGCTCGGTCCTATGACGGTTCCATGTCCCGTCCGCGACTGCCCAAGGTCAGCTATCGGTCGTGGTATCGGAGTTTGGGCTGGTCATTCCCCACGCTACGGACTTGTCCCGACCTACACCGAGCGTCTACCTTCAGACGAGGACGACGTTGGACCCGGCGTGCCGCCTGTGGATGGGTTCGTTGTTGGCGTCGCTGACCACCCACATCGGCTCACTGTCATCGGGCCTCAATCACGATCCAAGGCCCACCTGTTTGCTATTCGTGCCCACGGTGTCGAAACAAGTGCTTCCATCCCACTTGTTGCTTCCGACTCGCTTCTGCCGTCTCTTGCTTCAAGCAACATATTGCGTACCGATGTCACTCTCAGCAAAGCGGTCTCTATCCTGAAGCGTTACGCCTCTTCGCCCGCTCCAGCTTCATCTCACAACAGCAGAAGCTCCGCGACCAACGCCAACATCGCATCTCATGTTCGAATGAGTAGACGCGCACGGCAAGGGGCGGATGCGGTCGCCACTCGCATTTCCGACAGTGCCCGCGGCGCTGCTCGGCGTCGACGCGGAACTGTTTCTAGAGGCCTGGATGGAATCCATTTCAACGGGACGTCTTCATCGTCGCGGGCCCCACTGGCATACTCTCGCGGTTCTGCCAGACCGTTGCGGCCGCCTTCCAGGCATGCTGGGATGGGTATCTTCGGAGCGAACGAGTCAGACCTGGAGAGCGGAACTGTCGGCGGAGTTCGTGCCGCCTTCTCTGACTCAGACGAGTCTGATGAGCGCTGCTCGTGCAACTACACGCGCAAAAGTCGCGCCGAGCGGCACCATCCGACGTGTCGTGCTGCCCTCGGAGATGAGAGTGACGGCAACGAGGCCTACTTTGATGACGATGATGATGACGACTGGACGCCCCGTGTAGCCGAAGGTGACCAGGAGATAGCGAACAACGACCACCTGTGGCCCGATATGGTCGGCGGCGCATTCTCTCGTCCACTCGCCGACCGTCGATTGATGGGACGCGCTAGGGAGAAGAAACGATCAAAACGACAACGTGCATGGCCTAGCGATCAGAATCGAACCTCGGACGTCGGCCAGCCAGGCTCCTTGTCGGACAAGACAGGAACCACATCAAGAAGGCTTTCCTTGCACCTTCCCGATGCGTCACACCAAGTAGACTCGGGGTGGATCACCGACGAATCGGCGATCGCTGACGATACACTTTTGGGAGACACGCCATTGGAAGAAAAGGTCAAGTATGGCGCAGAGCGTCTAAAGGCTCACTCTGCATGCCCCGGCTTGGTACAGGATTTGACAGACGGCAAACATAGCCTCGCCTTGTCCACCAAAATAGGTCCGCATGTTGAACCGATGATTCGAACAGTGGCTACCTTCCATAGGGAGTTGGTCGAGGTGCTAGAGTGCCAACTTTGCTATCTCCTGCTTTATCAACCCTTGACCACGCCTTGTGGGCATACGTTTTGCAAGCCATGCTTTGCGCGCAGCCTGGACCACGGCAATCGCTGTCCACTTTGCCGAGCCGATATGCCCAACTTCTCTTTCTTCCAGGATCACGTTGCCAACTCGGTTCTGCTCAAACTCCTCACCTCTGACACGGCCGTGCTCTCGGATCAAGAAAATGACTCGGACTCTGCTCGACAAGAGCCGGCGGGCTATCTGATGTCTCTGACGAAGAATTCAGACGGCAGTTTGGCCCCAAGCCGCGAACCTGCCGCCGTTCTCGAAGACGACCCGGACACAGCACCGCATCGATTCGGATTCAGAAGGCTGTATGAGCAGCGTCGCAAAGCGATTGAGCAGGAGGAAAGAGAAGCACGCCTCTCAACGCCGATCTTTGTCTGTACGCTGGCTTTTCCGGGCATGCCAACGATTCTGCACATCTTCGAGCCAAAATACCGGTTGATGGTACGGCGGTGCTTGGAGAGCGGCAATCCGCGCTTCGGCATGGTCCTGCCTTCGCGGACCAACGGCGGCACGGAAGAGTACGGTACAATGCTGGAGATCAAGTCGGCGCAGATGCTTGCCGACGGTCGCAGCATGTTGGAGACTGTTGGTTCGTATCGATTCAGACTATTGGAAAAAGGTTCGCTGGACGGCTACACGGTGGGACGTGTGGAGCGGGTCGACGATATATCTCTGGAAGAAGAGGCAGAACTGGAACGGGCTGTCGTTCAGAGAAGAGCGGAGCTGGACAGGCAGAAAGCGGAAGCGCCATCGTTTCCACCAAGTCAGAAGGTCGCTCATCCGAGTGAAGCCGGACCAGCGGGCGCGCCGAACCTGCCGAGTGATCGATGTGGAAGCCCATCGCTATCTGGCCAGAACGCTGAGCATATCGAAGAAGGGGCCATCAGCTCAGCGTCTGCCGTGGCGACCGCTCGAGACACTGGTGGAGGAACAATGGAACCGGAGCTCTTATCGTTGTACCGCATTGGCGAGCGAGCCCCGACGACGACACGCGCTGACCGCGGCGAGGAGGAGCGGCGCGGAGACGAGCCACCCCCGTTTGCACCGGTGCCGGCGGAGCCGTTAATGGAGGAGTTGATCGAGATCTGCACGCTCTTTATCGAGACGCTCCGATCCGGGTCTGCACCGTGGCTGCTGAGCCGGCTCAATCACACGTACGGGCCAATGCCGGGTGCGCACGAGGTGGAGCGGCTGGGCTACTGGATGACGCTGGTGATGCCCATTGACGAGCACGAAAAGGCCAAGCTGCTGCCCATCCGCAGCCGACGCCTCCGACTCTGCCTTGTAGTACACTGGATCGAGCAGCTCCGCCAGTCCTGGTGGTTCAACAGCGGTTGCACAGTCTCTTAATCTCCCGCTATTGTGCCCCTTATCCCGCTATCTCTCTCTCGTTTTGCTAGTTCCCATCGTAGACTCTCGATTCGTGCCGTTCATTGCCTCGCTGCCTCGCTGCCTCGCTGCCTCGCTGCCTCGCTGCCTCGCTGCCTCGCTGCCTCGCTGCCACGTGCTTCTGTTTCTATACCGCGTCGCCTCGCGTCGATACCCTGTAATCCCAAGACATTCTATTTGCGACATAGCGTTGGCGCCGGCCGACTCGAGTGTCTGCGAACCGAACACAATGAGAGGGCTCCGCTCGCGTAAGTCGAGCAGCAGCTGCTATACTCACGCTGTGATTGTTCGACTTGCCCCATAGATGCTGTGCAGAAGACGTCGTTATGGTTGCAGAATCTAACAGGAGTTTGGTCTGCGGCGACGCTGATGGATGGGCAGCTTGTCTTTCTCGGACGAATGACAACCGCCCGATCTTGAGTGCGACGTCAGCGCGCAGTTGATTCACCGACGCTTCTAAGTCCGGGCACTGTCGCTGAGCCAACGGACATCAGCACTCACGCTGACACTGGATTGCGCGATGTCAGCGCCGCCACCCCGTGTCCGTCCTTGGCTGCGTTCCCTTCCAACCATCCAGTAACCGCAATCGTAACTATCCTGGAATCCTTCGTGCGACGTGTACGAAGCCGCAGCCTCCACAATCGGACTCTTTGCATCGAAGATCGCATTCAGCGACCTGCCCGACGCGCGCAAGATGGCGGCCAAGCAAGTGGCGGACAAGCTGATCGCGGAGCATCTCGTCGCGATCTTTTCCAAGTCGTACTGCCCCTACTGCGCGCAGACCAAGGCGCTGATCAACAAGCTCGGTCTCGACCCGGCCAAGGTCGGCGTCCTCGAGCTCGACCAGATGGGTTCCGAGGGTAGCGACATCCAGGTACGTTGCGCTCCCGCTGCCTGCCACTGTGCCGTTCCGCTTACTGACCCTCGCCCCTGCCTTCCACACCCACGCCGACGCCGCCGCACAGTCCTACCTCCTCGACCTCACCAAGCAGCGCACCGTCCCCAACGTCTTTATCAACCGTCAGCACATCGGCGGCAACAGCGACCTCGTCGCCGCCCAGCAGCAGGGCAAGCTCGAGCAGCTCCTCAACGCCTAAGCCTCCCTTCATTTCGCTCTCTGCCTCGCCTGGACACCCTGCGCTGTCCGGCGGGCCCTATGCCTGCCGGGCTAACGTAGGCCGTTGGCGCTAGATCCATGTCCATAGCCGCCTTATCGTCGCTATCTACCGGGCCCGTGCCCTCCTTGCGCTGTCTGGCATCAAAGACTCCGCTTCGACTGTGACTGTGCTTCCAACACCGAACCACTAAGATTTGCGTTTCGTGAGGGATCGACGTGCCGTTGAGTGCCGTTCACTTCGCGTTTTCTCGCGCGAGATTAAGCACGCTTAGTCTCTGCGTGGTGAGCTTGGGCCTGTCAACATGCATCATCATTTCACTATTTGAGTGGGCGTAGTCTGCTCGTGCCCATGGATCTGCAGCACAGGCCTCATCGATCGGCATTCAGCGTCAATCGTGCGTGCGCCTCGCAGCCGTCGGTCCAGTGCAGTGCCGCGCTGCGCCTTCTGTCGCAGGCTGCGAGCCTAGGTTGACCGGCGCGCCGGTTCATCTCGACCCTGGTGCTTGGCGCCGAGGGGGCATATAAAGGCGGTCGTGGTGCGCGGTTGCTTGCCAGCCCCGGGCCAGTATGGGCGTTGGTTTGCTATGGGTAGTCTAACCGAGATCCCCCCGCATACGCTTGCCAGCGGACGCGAGCTGATGGTGCTCGTCAACCAGCTCGCGCTGCGCGACCACTCGACGGCTTACTGGGCGGGCACCTGGCTGACGTGCAGCATCAATCTGCTCGTCGCGCTCGTCGTGTACATCAGCTTTCTCCACTACCGCGCGCACCGCCCGGACGTCAAGTTTTGGCTGATCCGCTACGAGCCGCGCGAGGCACAGCGTGCGTCCTCGGCAGGGCGCCCGCCCGCACGCTACCTCACCGCGTCGTGCATCCACTGCCACCTGGCATTCTCGGGTGCGTACAGCCTGCTGCTCTTCTTTGCCGTGCTCCAGGCATGGCTGACGCGCGCGGACGACGCGACGCCGATCGTCGACTACTGGCTGCTGGAGGGCGTGATGGTGTGGGCGGTCTTCTCGACGGCGTATCTGGGTGCGCTGGGGTACATGGAGCTCCTCTTTCCGGACGTGTCGGTGCTGGTGTGGAACAGTACTGTGATTGGGGTCTATTCGGGGGTGGTGGCGAGTGGGCTGCTGTGTGCGGCGCGCGCGTCGCAGTACAGCTCGCGCGTTTCGGCGATGCGCGCGCTGCTCGCCAGCCGTGTTGCCGCCGACGGCACGCTCGCGCCGCCATCAGCGACTGTGCTCCTGCTCGCGCGTTACACCTGGACGTACGCCGTCGCGCAGGGCCGCTGGGTGCGCGTCTGGAAGGGCATCATCGCCGCCGCCGGGCTTGCTCTCGTCGTCGTCTACGCGGTCATCCTCACCCGCCTCTCGCGCAAGGTCGCCGCCGAGCTCGCCGCGCTGCGTGCCCGTGCCGTCCGCACGCCCTCCCGCAGTGCCAGTATCGCATCCTCGTATGCGCGCGCCCGCGCCGCCAGCGACCTCTCCTCCTATGTCGACATGGACCCCGACACCGACATCGACGACGAAAAGCCAAGGCCCTCGCTCGCGTCTCCCGACTGCTACGACGCGCTCTGCCGCTTCCTCTTCCACTGCATGCTCGATCACGTCGCCGTGATGCTCCAGTGTCTCTGCTTCGGCGTTTCGTCGGTAAGTGTCTTCAGTGCGGCATGTGTGTGCTGGTGGCTGACGCTTTCTCGCTCTGCAGGCCTATACGGCGGCGTTGCTCCCCGCCGATATGAGCCACGACCCGGCGCGCGCGAGCCGCACGGCCGACACCGTCGCCGTCGTCGGCGCGTCGGTCTTCAGTTTCTGGTATGTGGTCAACTGCTGCAATCTGTTTGCGCCGCTCGTGTGGTATCCGCACGCGCGCATCGCCGCGCTCACGCGCCGCGTCCTCGAGGACCGCCCGCGCCGCCCCGACCCGGCGCCCGACACCGATCATCCCGACAACCCCACCCCCCAGCTCTCCCCCACCTCGCTGTTCGGCGTCAACATAATCGAGGCTGGCCGTCGAGCCGCCGACCAGCTCGTCCTCGACTCTCTCGTCCGCTCCCGCTCGCTCCCCATCCACGGCTTCTACTGCCAGCCCGCCGTCGTCGTCGAGCCCCCCGACACCCCCGTCCCTGCCCCCGCTACCCCGCGCCACCGCTCCCGCCTCTCAGCAGTCTCCGCCGCCTCCGCAGGCACCATGGCCAGCAGCGCCATCCTCCCAACCAGCCTCCGCCGCCCCGCCGCCCAGCTCCCCTCCCTCGCCGCGCTCCTCCTCGCCCCTCGCCGCGCCCAGTGACGCTCCCACCAGCTCTTTCTCCCGCTTCGTCTGCACAATGTCCTGGCACACTCGTTACTGTCCCGCATCTGTTCCCGGCACGCTCGTTGTCGTCGCTTTGATTGATCGTCCGTTGCAGTGTGATTGCCTTGGCTCGCGGTGTCGGTGTTTAGGAGTACGGGTTGGGCGCTGTGTGGGAGGGTGGGCGGCGGGAGGGGTCAGGGGCGGAGGGGCGCGGTGGGAGTGCGTGCGGCGGGCGGGCGCGTGTGGTGTCGAGCTCGTGCATGTCCGGCGCGAGGCGGCGCTCGGGGTGGGGTGCGCGCGGGCGCGGCGCTGGGTAGGCGTACCCGCGCGCGCCCGCGTTGGCGCTGCCGAAGCCGCCATGCATGCGCGGCCCCGCGTACGGCCCGCCGTGCTCGTACGGCGCATACCGCCCGGGCCCCTCCCACCCCGCCGCCGGCACCGGCAGAGGCGCGCCCGCCGGCGCGTACCCCAGCCCCATACCACCCATCCCCCCCGTCGGCCCCATGCCGACACCCATCCCCATTCCCGGCGCGGGCACGGCGCCAGACGGCATGGGCGCGTGCGCGTGCCCAGGCGGGCCCGCAGCCGGCGGCATCGCCATGTGCGGCGGCGGGCCAGTACCAGCCGGCGCTGGAGCGGGCTTCCACTCGCGCTTGACACGGTCGATCTCCTTGCTGTGCTCGTACTTGGGCAGGCTCTTCGGGTCCGCGGGGAACGGCTTGGTCCAGAACCAGTCGTGCGCGAGCGCTTGCTGCGCGGTGAGCCTTTTGGTCGGGTCGAGCACCAGCAGCCGGTCGATCAGGTCGGCGCATTCGGGCCCCACGTCCACCACCGTCCGGAAGTAGTCCTTGACGCTTCGGGCGTGGCTGCCAAAGTCGTGCCGGCCGGGGACTTCCGGATGCGGGTCAGGGCGGCCTGTGGGGTCGGCGTCCTTGACGCCGGGGAGCGCGCTCCACCCCGGAAAGCTCGCCTCGCTCGGCGAGCCGCAGAGCCGCGCGATCAACTCGAGCTGGTTGATTTCCGACGTGCCTTTGAAAAGCGGCTTGCCGGTCACCATCTCGGCTAGGATGCACCCGACGCCCCACATGTCGATCGGCGGGCCGTACTTTTTCTCACCAGCTAGCAGCTCGGGAGGCCGATACCACCGTGTGACGACCATGTTGGTGTACTTGTTCAGCCCGCCCTTCCATCCGTTGGCGGCCCAAGCCTGGCCCGGATCTCGGTACGGCCGCGCCAGGCCAAAGTCGGCAATTTGAAGCTGCCCTTCGTTGTTGATCAGCAGATTGGCCGCTTTCATGTCGCGATGCAGGATGCGGTTCTTGTGAAGGTAAAGGGTGCCCTCGAGAAGCTGCTTCATATACAGCTTGATCTGCGAATGTTCCAGCCGGATGTTGGGGTTCTCCAGCATACCGTTCAGATCGTGATCCATGTACGGCTCGACCATATACACATCGCCCAGCTTGCCTCGTTCGCCCGACGGGCGATAGGCCATGTCGATCACGGGAACGATGCTCGGGTGTTGAAGCTTCTTGAGAAGTTTGATCTCGCGCAGCGCCGTGATCGGCAGGCCGTCCTTGGCGTCGTGGATCGTGACCTTTTTGAGGGCGACCTGTACACCCGTCAGGATCTGTCGACCTTTCAGAACCTCTCCAAAAGTTCCCTGACCGAGCTTAACTGAGATCTCGTAGTCGTCAAGGGAGGAACAACCCTTAAACTTGCGTTGATCTAGCGGCACGGGCGGAGGCCGCGCTTTGCGGCGCTCGGGACCCGACATAGGAGCCGCGTCCTGTTTGCGCGGCGCAGAGGACAGCCGTACAGAAGAGCTCAAGGGGTCGTCTAGGGCTCCACAAGCTACTGCCGTCCTCGAGATCTGGGTCGCAGAACTGCCGACGGAAGCAGACGCTGTGCTATTGTCCGACATCTGCTGACGGAGGGAGGGAAGGTTGGAACCGGAATTGCTACCCGGACCCCCACCGTTGATCAGACCTGTGCTGACGCGCGATCCAGCGTTCGATGGCAGGACGGGCGACTCGAGTGTATTGAGCCTCAGGGGTGCACCTGCAACTGCTTGCGACGTCTTAGCGGCTTCCTGCTTGTCGATACTGGCTTCGTTGCTGTGTTCAGACGGCGCTGAAACGCTTGGCTTGACCACCTCAGGGAAATTGGGCTTCCTCCTGAGCAGCCCTGCAGGCGGTGACTGCTCGGCTGGAGAAGGCGGACGCTTTCTGGGCTCGTCCAAAGACACCGGATGCGGCGCACCGGAACGGGAGAGTGGAGGTGGCGAGGCAACTCGACCCATTCTAGAGGGTGGTCGAACGTCGGTCTCGTAGCGCGGCTTGAGGCTTTTACTTTCTACAATGCCGGTGCTCGTGTCAGCTGTGCCGCTTGCATACGAATCCTGGCCACGACTGTCCGGATGGCGCCGAGCGGGGGTTGGTGACCACCTTGTGAAAGACCTATCGGTGGCTTGAGGCGGCGCGGGGGGCGGTGAAGGATCTCGACGCTTGTTGTCTCTAGGCTCGTACCGGGAATCGCGAACATCTTGGGGCCGCTTGCACGGCTCGCGATGCGATCCGTCTCTATCCCTTGATCGATCATAGTCACGGTCAGGTCGCGTCTCAGGGTAGCGCAATGCTGTTGAGGCAGTGCGACGATCTTCTGGCGCTCTTGATGTTTCATGAGCGTACGATGGCCGCTGGGAAGGAGGAGAAGGGCTCCTAGGATAGTACGGAGCAGTTGGTACGGGCTTCGACCCCGAAGCTGCGGGTGTGACTGGCGAGAGTGGGCGATATGATGGTCGGCGATCATCCCAGGGTTGGCGTGTCTCGCGACTGCGGTAGCCGTTGCCCGGGTCCCTATAATCCCTCCTTGCAGGGTCCATGCTAGCATAAGAGGATGGCGCACGGGGTGCTAGAGGAGCGTCTCGGGGCGGCGAAGCAGGCCTTGCGCGTTCAGGATAGTACCCGTCCCGATCCCTTCCGCGAACAGGCTCGTGAATTCTGCTGCGACGTAGGTCCGCATGGCCATTATGAGCGAGCCCGTGATATGCCTGGGCGGCGTCCTTCGGTGGTGGAATGGGAAATGAAGGTTGCCAGTCAGATCCGCCGCTTGCTACAGCTCCATGACGATCAGTACCTCCCCTGCGGTCATGGCGACCGGGCGATGACCTTTGCCTGCTGCTGTTTGCAGACATTAGGCTCGGGTCAGTAGGTATGGCGCTGGACGTGCTAACCGCGGGGGGACGCGGCGGTGTTGTTGGAGGGGGACGATCGTCAATCGCCCCTTCCTCCTCTTCGTCATCCTCTCCCGCAAGCTCCTCTTCTTTCTCGTGTCCGTCGTGATCACGGCGCGGTACATTGCTCGGCGGACCACCGTTGGACAATTGCTGACGCCCATTTAAAGAATCCGGTCGCAGCGCAGCGTCAACATACTTGCTCCTTTCGATCTTGGTAGGCATCGCTGCTGGAGCCGTCGCAGAAGATGAGGCTAATGTTCTGTTGGCCGAACCGGCTATGCGAAACCCGGTGGACTGCTCCGACGGCATTGTGTACATGCTACAACTGCGTCAAGACAAGCTAAAGCAGTTGGGACACTACCTTGATTGCCACCGGCGGCAGGTCGAGTACCTCTGAGATGTTTAACCGTCGTGCGCAAGTAGGAGATCTTGTCGAGTGAGGGACTGCTTGGACGGGCGAGCTGCGGTAGAGCAGGCGCATTCGAAGGGGGCAAGACCGTGGCACGATGGAAAGCTACGACATGAGAAGGGTTGAGGAGAGGCGTCTCGAGGAGACCAGATGAAAAATCAAAGCGAAGCAGCCGTCGTGCGGTATGGCTCAGTTGGGTGCAAAGAAGGAGGCAAGTCGAATGATACCGTCAACCGCCATCGACCGTCAACCACGGACGGTTGCTTCTCTTCTCGTGGGCGCTGTCAATCACAATCACGACGAGAATCACAGTTGCATCACAATCACCATTTTATCACCTGCGACTTTATCGCACGTAAGCCGAACCCAACTCTTGCCACTCACAGCGTGACTGTGACACTACTTTAGAGACTAGGGAATCTAACACGTTTGAATATCAAAACCCTTGATCCGAAGTTTCAGGTTTCCCGTTCCTTTAACATGTATGCACGGCTGAGTTTACTGTGACTGCTTCGCTATCATCACTAGACAACGGCTTCGCTATCATCACTAGACAACGGCTTCGCTATCATCACTAGGTTAACGGCTTGACTGCTGCTCGATAGTGACGCCACAGGCTTTGTTATCACTGTGTGTGATTCTTCTGGCTCTTGAGTCGCTTGCTGCCAGCAAACTGCTCTGCACAACAGATAGGCTTGGCCGAAGCGAGTTCTTTCCCACGCCACTCTTCACAGCAGCGACCACGGCACTCATCCGACAAGGTCAGGCGACCGACAAACGCCATTGCCACGGTTTCTTTTCCCACATTACTCGTCTCCAGAGCATCACACTTCTACTGCTGCAGCAGATCATCCGTCCGCATTTGGCCGCTTTTGGTAGAGTGACGAGCGAGCGACACAGACACAAGCAGCGTTGACTGCGCAGTCCGCCCTCTCGATTCGTCACGCCACCACAGCGGTAGTGCCGTCGTCATGGCGACTTCCGCCAGCACCGGCAAGCTCTCTAGGACAGAGTTCCGCAGGCAGAAGGATCTTGAAGAGGATCGGAAGGCCGGACGCGCGCCTGCAGAGCTCGACGAAGATGGCAATATCATCAACCCACATGTGCCCGCCTACATGGCTCAGGCGCCATGGTACATGGACACGGGAAGCAAGTCGCTCAAGCATCAGAAGAAGCCCGTCGATCCTACCGCCGTCAGAGCCGGTATCAACGACTGGTATCAGCGCGGGCCGTCTGCCTCCTCTTCGTCGTCCGCTTCTCTGCCCAGCAAGTTCCGAAAGGGAGCCTGCGAAAACTGCGGCTCCATGTCGCATAAGGCTCGTGACTGCCTAGAGCGTCCAAGGAAGAAGGGCGCCAAGAAGCTAGGCAAGACGTTGGCCGGCGATGAAGCCTTGCAGGACATCCAGGGCCTCGACTATGCGGCCAAGCGCGACAGGTGGAACGGCTACGATCCATCCGAGCACAAAAAGGTGGTCGAGGAGTTCGAAGCAATAGAGGAGGAGCGTCGTCGTCTCAAGGAGGAGGAGATCGACAACCGTACCTCTTCCGATCTCAAGCACGCCAAGAAGCTCGCCCAGAAGGAGGCCAATGCGAAGAACAAAGACGATTTAGATTTCAGCTCCTCCGGCTCCGACGACAGCGACGACGAGAAGTATGCCGACAAGGCCGATGCTGTCGGGCAAAAGGTGGATACCGACAAGCGCATCACCATTCGTAATTTGCGCATCCGCGAAGACAGAGCCAAGTACCTTTATAATCTGGATGTCAACTCCGCCTACTATGATCCCAAGACCCGAACTATGCGTGAAGCGCCCAACCCGAATGTCCGTCCGGAAGACGCCGAGTACGCGGGCGACAACTTTGTTCGCTCGCAGGGCGGCGAAGCGGGCAGTCTTGCCAACCTCCAGCTCTTCTCCTGGCAAGCCGAGGCGCGCGGCAACGATCTGAACCTTCAGGCTAATCCTACCGCTAACGAGCGCCAGTATCGCGAATTCCAGGAACGCAGAGATAAGCTGCGCGAGCAGACCAAGGGCTCCATCCTGGACAAGTATGGAGGTGCCGAGCACTTTGAGTCGCTGCCCAAGGAGCTCCTGACCGGACAGACCGAGAACTACGTCGAGTACAACCAGGCCGGGAAGATCGTCAACGGCAGTCACCTTGAAAAGGCTATCGCCAAGAGCAAATATGTTGAGGATGTCACCGACAACAACCATACTGCGGTCTGGGGCTCGTGGTACGATCTTGCGACGGCGCAGTGGGGATACGGGTGCTGCCACTCGACGATGCCGAACAGCTATTGCACAGGGCAGGCTGGGATTGAGGCTTCGCGGGCGAGCTTTGTCGTGCCGGCCAAGGGTGGTGATGGGGAAATGCGCGCAGCGAAGCGCGGTGGGCGTGCACGGGAGGGCAAGGAGGCGTCGCGGAGCCGCTCGCCGCACGGGCGAAAGCGGCGGCGGGGGCGGTCGGCGTCGGTCTCGTCGGCGTCGGGGAGCTCGTCCGGGTCGGAGTCCGGGTCGGGGACGGACACGGCGGGGGGCCGCGAGACGCGCGCGCGCGGCCCCGCCGCGTACCGCAGCACCAAGGGGATGGGTGCCGGGGATGTCTCGGCGCGGCTGGACGCGGCCGAGCTCGCGCACGCCGTCCGCGCCGAGCGCGCCAAGACCGACCCGGCCCTCGCCGCCGCCCTTGCCGCCGACGAGCAGCGCCGCCACGCCGCCCTCCCCGACTGGCTCAAGGACGCCGCCGCCGTCAACGCCAAGATCCACCGCCACCCGGCCCCCGACACCGAAGTCTCCGAGGAACAGCTTGAGGCCTACCGCCTCGTCAATAGGCACGCCACCACCCTCGGCGTCTCCGAAGACCCCATGGCCAACTACCGCGACGAGGATGACTAGCTTGCCCCCCCCCCACTCGCTTACCCCTTCTGCGCTACATTGTGTACCTCACTCCCACTGCACATGGATGTCTGAAAGCTCACCTCTATGCATCCACAACTGCAGCATGTGTGCGGGTCGCCACGGTGACGCAACGATAGAGTCAGATTGATGCAGGGAGACAGTGTGTATGAGTTACAGCATGAGGGGACAGCACAAGTACAAAGGGGGGGAGCGGCAGCGGAGTCGGTAAATGCTTTTGTAGAGTGGTATGCCTGTTGCGTGGCTAGTGCCGGGCCTGGACACGGTACGGCACGCCGGATACCGCGAGAGAATCTGCAAGAAAGAAAGGAAGGGCAAGCAGATCAAGCGTAGAAGCGGAGGGTGAGTACATCAACTGCGTCAGCCATCGACCCTCCCGCGAGAACTGGACCGATGAAGGTGGCAAAGGTGCGCAGGATCTGTTCGGCAGGCTCTCTGTAGGCTCCTCGTGCTCTGCTAGTCTCTCTCGCGTCCGACGCTAGCGGTTGGAAAAGCGGGCCGACGGGGCACCTCAGATCTCTGTTCTAAGTGTGTGTGCTGCGCAGAGGGCATGATCTCCGTAAAAAGACCTTCCCTTGCAGTTGTGTCACCACCTCGCAGCGCTCTGAGTATCCCGACAAGAGCATAGTCCCTCTTTGTTCCGATCAGGGACGGTCTACGCCGGTCAGAGCCCAGCGCCTGCCTGCCATGCAGGAAATGCACGGCTGCAACCTCGTCGGAGAGCCCGTGGAACAGGCCGAGATTTACGACTCGGATGTGTCGTGCTAGCTTGTGTAGACGTTAAAGTGGCGTCTATATAACCAGAGTGGTGAAGATTGATGAGGAGCGGAGATATCAAAGGAAAAGAGGGCCATCATAGGAAACGAGAGCAGCAGCAAATTTCTCCCCCACGAAACAGAAACCAAGAAGGGGCAACAGATCTTGCAAATGCCTGTTCCTCGACCCGAGAGCCCACAAAGGCCTCGAGCCGAAGGCACCTATCATAGAATGACCCTTATAACCGATCCTGCGGACCAGTCATAAATGCCATCCAGCGCGGGTCGCCAAAGCAGTAAACATCAAGAACAGCCGAAAGCACCTTGTACCACTGTCGTCAAGTCTGAATGGATCCGTATCCGTCTAGTCGTCCCAAGAAAGCTGCTGGCTGGAAAGGTACTGTGAGGGCTGCACGCGGAGACAGACTGGTCGGGTTCGGTGTATAGACTGCACGCTGGGTGCACCAAAGAAATTGGCGGTTGTCGAGGATCCATCGATACGGTCGTTCGCCGCTTGTGGGCGTCATATAGGCAGCCAATGCTGGCTTTGAAGCCGAGCATTGCTCCGCAGTCGTCGAGAAGAGCCCGCAGTGAGGGGGCCTGGACGGGCTTCCAGAGGTTCTGACTTGGCAACGACCACAAAAACGCATTTCCTCAGCGGCTTCACGGATGAGAGCTGGTCAAAACGTAGCAGTCGCGCAGGTTGCAGAATTACCTCGTAAAGGGAATCCAGTCCTCAATGTAAGTGGCTTGCTGCTATCTTCAGGAATTGTCAAGCACGATCGAGCCCATGCTTTCAAAAACGTCCGTCATGTAGTTGTTCCCTAGCAGTCGCCGGTAACGCGTCCGAACGACTCGATCTAGCCGGTTGCTTTTGCACAGCTAGAGCACGTCCATAGTGAACTTTTGCAGCCAGTCGGCGCGACCCTTCAGGTGAACAGCCCAAGGCTCTTCAAGTGACCTTGCATTTGCGGTCTGAGTCAGAACAGCTGTTCACCGTCCGGCCGCCGACAACCATTATCTTGTCATGCTGAAGAATGAATGCCTTGTCCAGAAAGAGCGGGTCGCTAATGTCGGTCAAACATGCCTTCATCCGATTCTGCCGTCGCTGCCCCTTCCGTTGGAGAGCCTCGCGCCAAAGTCGTCAAGGGACATCTTCAATTGTGCCTTGCGTATACTTGTTCTTGTAATCACTATACGATCACCACAATAGATCGCGCTGAACCCCTGGCACCTTACAGAGAAAGATACCACAGTTGTCGCACATCCTATCCATCATCCTTGCGTCGAGTCCGCGCTATCGTAATCGCTGTCACCCACATCAAAACAGCCGGCTCCAACATCAAATGCTGCAAGCCGTTGCTGGGTCTTCCGAGGTGTCGTCCCAGAGGTGCAAAACACCTCGTCTTCCATCGCCATTATCACCGTTATCGCCATCAACCATCACTGGAGTAACAGTCGCTTCAGGTCGTTTCAGGTCGTGTTCCAGAAATCACCAGGCTTCCCTTTCTTCCATCAATCCAACCTCCAGAGGCAAGCTGAAACCGAATAAAAAGAAAGGACAGTCGTTGTTCTGAACGCGCACACGGCAATGACTCGGCGGGCGGCCGACCCTTCACCATCAACTCGTCGAAGGAGAATCGGATCCCAGGCCAGCCCCACAGAGGCCATCTCACTGGTTCTGTGGTCCACGCCACCTCCCGGCGCTTAAGCAAGCTGCCGAGAGACGGCGGGATCCCACCTCGCTGCGATAGGCGACCCCTCGGTGACTTTTCGTGAAGAAAAGCTTGGAAATCTACGCGAGATCGCTGAAAACTGCTGCTGCTGGCATCGAAACCTAGGCACCTCCGGCTGAAAAGATGCGGACAGAGAAAACTCCATCGTGAAATACATCTGCAAACTCTCCGTCGAGGCTGCAGCAGGCAGGCAGGCAGGGTCCAACCTTGCCTACGACCTGTCCCCATCTCAGCCCATTGGACTAGGCCAATGCAACTGCCGAGGAACCCAGAGCGGCATACGAGGAACTCTTTGGTGTATGCGTGTGTATGTGCACTTGGTCATCACTGGTGCTGCCCTCTCCACCGCTGCCATCGGACAGAAAAAGACTAGCGTCGTAGCAACGAAAGCAAAATCCAGCCGAAACAGAAGACGCCTGCGCACCTAAGCCGAGGACAACGAGCCTGACGCACCTTTCTATATCTTTATGTTGTTGGAGGATGGTTCTCGGGAATGTTGTTCGCCATCAGTAGAGAATCGACGCTTCGACGCGGTACCTGCCGCCAGTGTCTTGCACGCTGAAAGTAGCCGGGGCAAAGTAGGTGTTGTGCCACCTCCTGACCAGACGCATCGCTTCGGAGGGGCTTTTGCATCTGACAATGAAGGAGGTGGTGGAGGCATCTGGATGCGGCTTCTCTAGTTTGTGAACACCGCCAAGAACCGCGTCGTGCGAGCCTCCGTACCCCTTCTGGCTGAGCAGATAGCCGACTTTACTTGTTCTCTTTCCTCTCCACCGATCTTGTTCGCGCAAGTCGTAACGATTGGCTAAACGTTCTTCCAGCCGCGCTTCGAAGGTGTCCTGAGGGATGTTGCGGAGAAGAACAAGCTTGCCGGTCTCGTACTCTATCAGATCGAAGGGAAGCTGCAGGTCAGCCGGCCACGTCCCGTAGTAACGCGTGAGGAATTTGTCTCGTGCCTCGACGGTCTGGAGTTCCGCGCTGACCATCCTTCCACCGAGAGGTCGTTGTTGACAGGCGGCTTCAAAGTTCCTGGCGTGATTGTGACTGGAAAAAGAAGCAAACGCCTTTCCGCTAGGCCGAAAATAGCGAGTGTAGACGAACTCTATACGTCCAAGGTCGTTTGCTGTCCTGGAACTCCTGGCCAGCTCCTTGATGTCGGTAGGGGTGGCAGTAGGCGGAAGTCCAGACAGCAAGACGACTTTGGACTTGGCCGAGTGGCGCCTGAATCCGGCTTCATTAGATGGCGGATGCAAACTTTCCTTTTGTGCATCAACACGAGCCGTGTCATTGTTTGCGGAAGCTGTAGTCAACGTGAAGCGTCCGGAAGCGACAAAGCCATGCGGAGGCGTGAATTGCGCTGATGTAGATGGATGCGCGGCGAGGCCCAACTTTGCGTGGCGATAGAGCGGTAGTAAACGAGGCAACCCAGGCGACCGAACGAGGACGGCAGCCATCCTTCGATCGCCGTACCCTTGAGAAGCAAACAAGGTTGGTGGCGGAAGAGGTAGGGTTGGCGAGCGGCGGTGAGGAGCAAATGGACGGCGAGAGGAATGTGAATGCTGGGCGAACTCAGCCATCCGCAATCCGGGCGACTCAGCCAATTTCCCGCTCGCGCTGTCCCGATGCAGTAAATCACAAAGGAAACGCGATCTGTTCCGATTCATCCCAATATTTCCCGATGTGGGTTGCCCGATCTGATCCGTTTGCCCAAAACAACACGGAAGCGCTGAAGAGGAGAGAGTGCAACACTCACACTCACTCGGTCAACCTCATTGTTGCCTTGGCACAACGACGAGAGTTTCTTGCACCAGACACCTTGGCCGCTTTCGATATGGATGGAAGGCGAGCATCGGTGGCAGGCACGGGCATACCGACGCGCTCGGGCATTCCTAGGCCGGGCAGTACTGCTGGTCCTGAATCTGGTCTACCGCGGCCGTCTTCGCGCGCTGGTGCAGTTGCGGCTACGGGTGCAGGAATGGTGCGCGGGAGCAGTGCGGGCGGTGCGGGTCCCATGGGTTCGTACCGCGGTGGTGCTGGGGCTGCTGGGCGCAGCTCTATGGGTCCTGCAAGCAGCGGCTCGGCGCTGTTGGGCGCTATGCGGCCTCCGCCGTCGAGTGCGGCACCCGCCACGCGCACGTACAGCGGCCTGGCGGGCCGCATCAGCGCCCTCGCGCCACGCCCCACGGACAGCAGCAACGGCATCGCCAACAACATGCTTGGCCTTGCCGACGAAGCCGCGTCCGCCTCACTCCTCCTCGACACCTCCATCGGCGTCCCGCCCCACAAACGCTCCGTCTCGGCTGCCGGCATGGGCGAAGAGGGCACCTCGTTTTCCAAACGCCCCCACCTGCGCAAGCTCAGCATGGACGGCACTTCGCCCCTCCTCCTCCAGGCCGAGCTGCACCCCGCCTCCACGCCCCGTCCCGAATCACCGGCATACGAGATCTCTGTCCTGCGCACCCACTACGACCAACAGCTGCTGGCCGAGTCGCGCAAATACAAAAAGCTCGAGGAAGATTACGAGGCCAAGTGCAAGGAGTTGGATAGATTCAACCGGCAGAGGGTCGAGCTGCTAAACGAGTGGGACAAGCAACAGGAGCAGAAACTGGAGAAAGAGCACGAGTGGACTAGCAAGCGGCAGAGCTTGGAGGAAGAAGTGGCGAGGCTCAGGAGCCAGGCCTCGGATCTCACGCATAAGCTAGATGAGATGGCGACCTCATCGACTGCGGAGCTGTCTGAGCTGCGAACTCGCAACCGCGATCTGGAATCCGCCATGGCGCGCGCACATGCTGAGGCGGAAGCAGCGCAGGCACGGAGCCGGGCGCTGGAAGATGAAGTGGGCGCGAATAAGGCCGAGATCGAAGACCTGCAGAACGCGCTGGAAGACGAGCAACGCACGCGGCATCAGGAGCGGGAGGAGCACCGGCTGGGCGTCAACGCGGACGAGGCCAAAAAGATCTCGGACGAGCTCGGTCGTCAGGCATCGCATCTGCGGAAGCTCGAAGCGGACAACGCGCACCTGACCGCCGAGAACGGCCGCCTGGCCCAGCAGTCCAGCAACGCGGAGCTGCTCAAGGAGGAAAAGCGCTCGCTGGAAGCCAAGCTGCGCGTGCTCGACGAGCTGCGGTCGCAGCTCGCCGAGCGCGAATCCGAGGTCCAGGAACTGAAGGCGGACAAGGAGCAATGGCAGGCCGAGCTCAGGGACGGGCGCGCCGGCGACGTGGAAGCGGCCTTCGTCGCTAGCGCCAGCACCAGCGACCCGATCCCCGCCGTCAGCCCGCCGGAGTTGATGGACCGAAACACGCTTCCGAAGTACCTCTCCACGCTTATCGGCACGGTCTCGGGGCTCGAGGCGCGATGCCGCTCTCTGTCCGGCTCGGTGGAGAAGCTGCGCGCACGTAATCTCGTCCTCGAGGAAGAGGCCAAGGATGTCGATGCGAAGGGGCGCAAGCAGCTTTCCGAAGTGTCGCGGCTGCAAAACATGCTGCTGAAAGCCGAGAAGACCGAGACGAGGCTGCAGGACGAGATTGCACGGCTCAAGGCCATTCTGGGCTCGTACGAGACTGAGGAAAAGAACCACCAGGCGTCGACGTACGATGCTGCGCATGGGCAGCGGATTGCCTTGCTGGAGGCGGAGGTTGACCGGCTGCGGGGCGAGGTGGCGGTGGCGCAGGAGGAGGTGGGTCACCTCTCTGCCCAGCTCGCTGAGGCGCAGGCGAGCAAGCCGGAAGCGGGAGAGGGCGAGGATGTGGCGTCGCTGCGGGCCCGCGTTGATGCGCTGCAGGCCGAGAAGGCGGCGGTGGAAGCTAGGGTGGTCGCGCTCGAGGCAAATCTGACACGGTCCGACCGCGAGCACGAGGAGATGGGCCGAGAAAATGAGATGCTTTGGGGCCGTGTCGGCCGCGGCGAGTTCGATCAGGAACGGCAGCGGTGTCTGGTCCTTGCGCAGAACCCGCTCGCGCAGGACCTCGACCTGCGCAAGAAGACGCTCGACGCGCTCAAGGCAGAGAACCACAGCCTGCTACAGCGCGTCGAGCAGCTCTCGTCGCTGGTCTCCTCGTCCACCGCCAACGCCACGGGCGACGCCGACGGACAGGCCCTGGTCCCACAGGCCGTGGTGGAGAACCTGCGCGCCGACATCCAGGCCTTGCACACCTCGATCGCCGCCAAGGACAAGGCCATGCTGCGCCTCAAGCAGGTCTTCTCCGCCAAGGCCAACGAGTTCCGCGAGGCCGTGCAGAGCCTGTTCGGCTACAAGGTCAAGTTTCTCGAAAACGGCAAGGTCAAGCTCATCTCGACGTTCAACCGCAGCAAGAACTCCACCAGCCTGATTTTCGAAAGCGAGAACGGTAACGTCGGCAAGATGAAGCTCATGGGCGAGGCCATCCAGTTCCCTGGCTTTGTCAACCTCGCCGGCCTCAAGGAGTACTGGCTCGACCCCAACGGCATCCGCCAGTCCGTTCCCTGCTTCCTCGCCGCCCTCAACCTCGAGCTCTACGAAAGCTGCACCATGGCCGTCCGCCGCTCCGGCGTCAACGTAGATGACGACGAGGACGATTAAAGGCCGCTCGTCTGACAGCCGCATGCGCTTTCTCGAAACTGTAATCTAGTTGTATTTTGCGTGTACTTATATCTCTAGAAAAAAAGGCGTGCTACATCAATGCTCAGGCCAAACTCCGTCCATCAAGAGCGAGCGGGCAGCACAGAGCTGTCGAGTTAACCCACCCGGGGTAGGCGGGCACGCCGACGCTAATGTACTGGCGCTGCGGGACACGGGCGGTCCAAGGCGGCCTCACACATGGCGACGATGGAGCGATACCCCAGCCACGCGGCTTCGTCTTTGACCAACATGAGTCTGCGACAGTAGTTGTACTTCGACAACCAGGTCGGACACTGTGGATCTGTGCAACGGGGCACGCAGTCGTCGAGGGGATCATGTCGGAGATCCTCAGGTAGACGGCCCGTCCTCAAAGCATCCAGGATGGCTGCATATGGTTCCGGATTTCGGTCGACGAAGACGGACAAGTCCGGCGCACGTGTTGCAGAGGCACAATGACGGTCACCGGAGGCCGAGAGTAAAGGTGAGGACATTCTGTGCTGAAGCCCGCCCACCGGTTTCGTGGCTGGCGGCGGGATCGTGCAGACGATTCCAGTAAGCGCTTGTCTCGGGCGCGGAGGGACGCGACCTTTAGTGGGAGCCTTGGCCCTTCTCGCAAAAGACGCCCTCGTCGCGTCAAGTCGTTTCCTTTGCAGCTTGTCAAAGGTACCTTGATTGGGGTCCATCTGGACTGCCGGCACCATATCCTCATACTCGGCTTCTTCGTCAGTTGGATGAGCGCCTTGACAGGAATTCCCTTCTGTGGCGTCCACTTGGAGGCGACTCTGGGCTTCGTTGTACTGGGACTGCTCTTTT
Source organism: Tranzscheliella williamsii (assembly GCA_023212725.1). Lineage (NCBI taxonomy): Eukaryota > Fungi > Basidiomycota > Ustilaginomycetes > Ustilaginales > Ustilaginaceae > Tranzscheliella > Tranzscheliella williamsii. Next base: position 77,267 of record JALBYF010000056.1, on the reverse strand, counting down.
TGTAGTGAATCGACAAAGTCGCTAAAGCCTAGATCTGAGAAGGCAGAGGTGGGGATTTGCCCTTCTTTAGGCCTCGAAAGTAGATTCACTGCATCGATAGGCGACAGGGGAGACCACAAAGTGTCAGGACACTGAAGCGACGCATCAGAAACGGGGCTAGAAGGCTGAAAAAGGCCTAGCGCAGGAGACAGCAGAGATGGCCAAGAGGAACCGACAGGCGACCTCCCAGAATCTTGCAGCTCGAGCTGTACGAACAGGCCCGATTTGGGCGTGGCGACCGAGGAAGTCCTGCTGAAGCCGTCGGAGTTGGAGCAGCTGGAAGGGCAGAAGGACCCATTGGCTCGATGCTGCAAAAACTCGTCCACGGTGGCGTAGGTAGAACCGCCTTGCTGTAGATACTTCGCAGTCCGCATTGGCGACCTCGAAGTCTTCTTACGTCGACGCATACGTCGACGAGAGAGGGCGGTTGTAGGTCCAGTCGTACCTGATTTCTGCTGCGCTGTTCTGTGCCTGGTCCTCATATCGAGCAATCGTGCACTGATAAAATGGTACGCCTTGGGGAAATCGCCCTTTACGCCTTTCAGAGTAGATAGTAGGGTTGTGAAGTGCTTGCCGCCGATGTTCAGGTATACAATGGATCGGTCTAAGGCTGCTTGACTAAAGTTCCTGTCAGGATGCTTGTCTTTGACGTCGGCCGTAATGATAATGTGAGGGGATGAGAGCGGCGAGACCCAACTTTCAGCTTTCGCATTCTCGGGTGCCCTCGCTACAGAAAGATGGGGAATATCCGATGCACGACGTGGGACTGACGCTTGCGAAGTGTCTTGTTGGGTCACTTTGCACTGATCGCTTGGTTGTTGCTTTTTGGCCATTGTAGCTAGCGGGGGCGGTGGGGGCAAGAAGCTGGGTGGTGGCTTCTGAGGTGGCAAGCGGTGGGGCTTAGGTGCTCTTCGGGGCTGACCGTACCTTTCGTCCAAAGGAACATCATCGATGGGTGGAGCGGTAGAAGAATCGGAGCGAAATGAGCGGCTATCACTGAGCGAAGGGCTCTTGTAGATCGACTCTGTAGAGGATATTTCAGGTGGCTGGGCTGGATGCTGCTTCGGTCTGCGCTGCGGGTCATATCGAAGAGTGGCGGTTGTGGCCTTCTTAGAAGTCGGTTCGAGAGCTTTCTGATGTAGGGCCTTGCAAGCGGAGCTCAGTTGATCTTGTGGCTGTGGGTTAGAAATCCATAACCGTGTTACTGACGAGGAACTTTCTTCGAGTTGTGGATGATCGAGCCTAACGGGAATATGATCCGCATGTGTTCTTCGAAGGCCAAAATCGTTAGCAGTAGGGTTGAAGTCGCTCAAAGATTGGCTTGTAGTAGGTCTGCGCACGGACAGACTCTGAGAGACGGTATGCTTCGATTCGAATGGAAGCGCGGGACGATTCGGCGCGGTCCCCCCGCTGGTCATCGGACGGATTGGTAGAGTAGAGCTGCGGTGGGCGGGTGGATTGAGTTGTTCTGAGCAGGACGGAGCTGGCGTGGAAGTGCGGTTGGACTTCTTGCTTTTGAAGAAGCGGCTAGCAGTGCCTAAGGCTGCAAGCCTGGACTTGTGATGGGTGAGAGACGGGTTGGAAACCTTCTGATCGAGCTGCTCTTCGTCGTCAGAATCGTCAAATGTGCTCTTGCTCTGTTGCACAGAGCGAGCGGAGGTGAGGTTGGATGCGAGAACGTCTTCGACTCGAGAATAATTGGGCAGATGATAGTGGGTCGCGGTGGTGTTGCTGCGTAGCCGCAAAGATTGTCCATCTTCTTTCGACCGAATCTGGCGGTCGGAAGAGGATTTGCGTAGTCGGGTGAACGTTCCTGAGTACGATTGAGGCAGGGGCCCTGAAAGAGCTTCTGGCGAAGACAATGCGAGAGGAGGCAAAGCAGCTGGTATAGGGCCATCTTGCTCGACGATTGGAGGAGGCCTCAAACATCGCTTTGATTGCGATGCAAGGCGAATCAGCTTGGGGGAATTGTATGTTGGCTTTGGCGGACAAAAGGAAGCTTCAGCGAATGCTTGTGCAGCCATGATTCGTACTTGTACTTGACACGAGAAGTCGATGACGGCGAGGATGTCAGACTTGAGCTGATGTTAACGATGGAAGGTCATGAACCGATGATCCAGACGGAGCGGAGAAGCACGGACAGGGATGGAGAGGCGGCTGTACATATATACCCACACGGACCAAGATTCCATTCCAGGGGGATCCGTTGACCTCATTTGATTGAAACAGACAAAGGGAGGCGCGCGCCATGGCGTACAACTGGCAGCCTCCTTGGCTCGTTTCGCATGCATTGTGCGACCCTGAGCTGAAAGGTCCCTTTGTGCTTGGAGTGACAGTGGTTTAGACGTCTATATGTGCTTGAGGGAATGGTGAGCTAAACCCCTTTGTGTTTTGGAAGAGTGCCGTCGAGCTCTTCTCAGATCTGGTATGCACAAGGCACCGACGTCAACAACGCGACGCATTTGTATGCAAATTCAGCGACACGCTCTGACAGCTCCCCTGTTTGTAAAAGTTGAAAGCTGCGCGATTAGCCAAAACCGAGACAGACATCACCTTACTCGCACTCTTTACCTTTTTTCTCGCAGATAGTTCTATACGTCACTAGCCGTCAGGCGGGCTGTCCGTTTTCCCATCCTCCGGTTTTGTCAAGAAAGTGAGCAAGCCTGAATTCCAAGCCAGTCTGGGTAGAGCTCAGTTCGAGGTGTGAAGGTCGAGCACAGTGCGCAGAGTGAAGGCGAAGAGTGGGGTCTGAGTGAAGGCAAAGGGTGGGGTCTATGTGGTCTGCGCTTTCTGCCTGGATCATGACAGCATTAGACACGCCGGGCTTCACGAACAGGCGATCCGTGCGTTAGTGGAACCAGCGCTTGTGATTTCGTTCGGCCGGAAGTCATCATCATGTCACAGACAACGTTCTTAAACAAAGGCGCGCCAGACATTTCGCTGTGACCAGCGCAGGTGAGAGTGTGACAGTACCGCTCAAAAGTCGGAGACGACCCGAAGATAGCATTTGGGTTGCTGCGCGCTGCGACCCGTGGGAGGTGATGTGCTCAGATTGGACTCGCCTAGTACACAGCACTTAAAGGAAGAATAGAGTGAGGAGATCCAAGGTTTAGGCGCGTCGTAATCTGAAGTGAGGGCAACAGCCTTGCAAATTAAGGGGTGTCGGATTGAGGCTTGAACGTACTACCGCATACGCACGTACACTTACAAGTGGGATTAAATTGATTTTGAGAAGCTGAGAAGCGGCGCGTTAGCTGGCAAGCGTTAACTTAGCGGGTTGCACCGAGCGCGCCTTCTAAGCGACTTCAATGATTTACTGGCCAGCTGTAAGTGATACTAGTCACACCTAACTGCCCATCAAGCTTCCCGCCTAACCCGTCTTGCCGCCTTTCCGCCTTGTCGCCTCGCCTTGTCGCCTCGCCTTCTCGCCCTCCTTTATCCTATCCTCACTCCCGAATCCATCTCAACGCCCAACGTCATCAAATCGAGTGCACAGTCCTTTTTACCTACTGCTTCTGTAGCCACCTACCTCGGCATCATCCCACTCACTGTCAGCCGTCTCAGCGTCGCTGCTGGCGAGAAACCGCAAGTCGGCCGGTAGCTACTCGGAGGCCTCTTTGCAGCCTCGCCGTCTTCAACTTGGCTTGGCGCTTCGTTCGTCCCTCTGCCGACTTCATCAGTCCTCTTCCTTCCCGCTGTGCAGTGATCTCTTACGCACCTGCATCTCCCAGCGCATCTCATCCCACCACCGTCGCGTTCACCTACCATGGCTTACCGCAACGGTGTCCCCCCCTCGGCACAGTCACCGCTGCCCCAAGCTCGCGCCATGCCTCAGGTGCAGCAGCCCACCAACCAAATGGCATATGGTGCCCAGTATGCTGCTCCTATGGGTTACAACGTCAACCCCAACTCCCCCGCCAGTCCGGCAGGCTACGGCTTCAATGCAGCAGGTCAGGGTGGCTTTGCGCAAAGTCAAGGTACGTATTATCACTCTCCTTGCTCTGCAACCTCTCCCACTCTCATCCCCTTTCATCTGCTTACACCTCTTTTCCCCTACCCGCTCCGCATTCAATGCTCTCTTTCTTCATCTCTCCTACATCGCAACCTCAAACTTTTTTCCTTTTCGCACAGCTTATGCGCAGCAAGCCGCTGCCAACCAACAATTCCAAGCCCCTCCCCACCTACAAGCACAGATTCATCAGGCTGCCATCGCTGCTCAAGCTCAAGCACCGCCTTCCCAGCTGCAGCACCCTGCCATGTCACAAGCTACCCAGCTACAGCAGCAGCAGATAGCTGCGTCACAGCAAGCCGCCCACCCAAGCCTTCAAGCACCACATTCAGGTTACGCTCCTCGCAGTCCCGGCGGCACTTCTCCCGTCAACCGCTCTCCCTCTCCCTCGGCTCGACCTGCTAACCCAGCACAACTAGATTCAAGAAGTCCTCAACCCTTTGGCCAAGCGCAAACGTACTCTCAGCAGCAACAGCAGCAGCAACAACAGCAACAACAGCAACAACAGCAGTTACAATTACAGCAGCAGCAACAGTACTATCAGCAACAGCAACAACACCAGCAACAGCTTCAACTACAGCAACAGCAACAGCACCAACAACACCAACAGCACCAACAGCACCAACAGCACCCACAGCAGCAGCAACAGCCTCACGCTAGCGGATCTGGCTCCTCTAGCCCAGCAAACGAAAAGCCTGCAGACTATGTCTACTTTGAGCGATCCACCAACGGCATGCAAAAGTCGACCATCGAAGCAGCAACCGGTGCCAAATTGAAGCTCGAAAACTTCTACAAGGTATATGTGGAACAAGCAGTGGAGCGCATCAAACGAGCCGCTGAATTGGAAGACAGGCTTACTAATCCTCCCGATGGCATGCACCTACCTGATGAGCGCAAGGCAAGGCAGCTTGCTCAACTCGGCAGGAGGGAGTCCAACTTTTTGCGACTTCGCCGGACCCGCCTAGGTCTTGATGACTTCCGCACCGTAAAGGTGATCGGCAAAGGTGCTTTCGGTGAGGTCAGGTTGGTACAGAAGACCGACACCGGCAAAATCTACGCCATGAAGACGCTTCGAAAGAGCGAGATGTTCAAAAAAGACCAACTGGCACATGTCAGAGCCGAAAGGGACGTCTTGGCAGAGTCCAATTCGCCTTGGGTAGTGCAGCTTTACTACTCGTTCCAAGACACGGCCTACCTCTATCTGCTCATGGAATTTTTGCCTGGAGGCGACCTGATGACCATGTTGATCAAGTACGATACCTTTTCGGAAGACGTCACTCGTTTCTACATGGCCGAATGTGTGTTGGCGCTGGAAGGGATTCACAAACTCGGATTCATCCATCGAGACATCAAGCCGGACAACATCCTTATCGATGCCAAAGGTCATATCAAGCTCTCTGATTTTGGCCTCTCGACCGGTTTCCACAAGCAGCATGACTCGGCCTACTATCAACGACTCTTTGAGGGGACTGCCGGGCAGAATCCAGCGCAGGCAGGACGCAACTCGGTTGCTGTCAATTCCATCAACCTGACCCTGAGCTCCAAGGACACGATCGCCACCTGGAAGGCGAATCGAAGAAAGCTTGCCTACTCGACCGTCGGTACTCCAGATTACATTGCGCCAGAAATCTTCTTGCAGCAGGGATACGGAAACGAGTGTGACTGGTGGAGTCTAGGTGCCATCATGTTCGAGTGCCTCTGCGGCTATCCGCCCTTTTGCTCTGAAAACGCGCACGATACCTACCGCAAGATCTTGGCCTGGAGGGAGACGCTCCAGTTTCCCGATGACATCCACCTATCGCCGGAGGCGGAAGACATGATCCGCAGGCTCATCACGGCTCCCGAGAATCGATTGGGGAGGAACTCGGCGACCGAGATCCGCGACCATCCCTTCTTCGCCGGTGTGGATTGGGCGAGCATCCGGCACATTGACGCGCCGTTCATCCCGCAGCTCAAGTCGATCACCGACACGAGCTACTTCCCGACCGAGGACTACCAGGACGTGCCCGAGACGCCCGCCGGCGCCGACATTGGCGTGGGCAGCAAGGACCTCGCCTTCCTCGGCTATACGTACCGTCGGTACGAGAGCAACGAGAGCGTTCTCTGAGCCCGCCTCCCGCCTTCTTCCGCTGTACTGTTTCCGTCGCTGCGAACCCATCTCATGCCCTTTGCCTCTCCACGCGCGTTGCCCGCCACAGCGCCCTGTGTTTTCCCGTACCGAGCGCCCCAAGCCTGTGCAGTCATAGTGTGTGCTTCCATGGGGTCGACACGACCTAATTGTTCAATGACGATCCGTGCAGATGGGCTGCGTGAACAAGCGGGGGGGTGGGCGGTGAGGATGCAGGGTGGAGGGTGCCGGGAGGCGGGGTATCGTTGCGAGAGGGTGGCTATAGGGCGGCGGCGAGGGCGAGGACGGCGGCGAGGAAGGGGAGCGCAAGGGGGGCAATGAGGGCAGCGGCGGGGCTCGAGGCGGTATCCCCGGTGGGGGCGGTGGTGCCGGTGGAGGCAGCGTTGGCGGCGTCGGCGCCGCGCATGGACTGGGCATAATCTGTGAGGACCATCGCGGCGCCCTTTTCGGCGAGACCGTAGGTGATCGACATGAGGTGCGCCGAGAAGCTGATCGGCGGCACGGCGGCGTCGATCACGCGCACGTTGGCCGTGCCGTACACGCGCAGCGCACTGTCCACCACCCCGCCCTGCTCGCGCGGCAGCATCGAGCACGTCGAGCTCGGGTGGAACTCGGTTCCCACCGTTTCGCGGATCCAATCCTCCCACTGCGAGTCGCTAGACACCCCCGTCCCCGGCGCGCTCTCGCCGCTGATATAGTCCGACAGCGGAGACGAATTGCCGACGCGCCGGGCAAGCTTAAAGCCCTCGCGCAGGATAGTCATGTCGTTGCTCTGTTCGAGGTAGGCCGGATTGATGGCAGGCGACGCGAATGGATCGGTCGAGACGACCTTGATGCTGCCGCGTGAAAGCGGATGTTGCAGGGCGGCCTGAACCTGGACGCCGCCAAAGGACAGCGCGAAGAGAAGCTCGATCGGGCCGATATCGGTAGGGAAAAGCTTGGAGACCTGCGTCGAGTAGGTAGCGTTGTAGCCGGCTTTGACGGCATCCGGCGCGTCGTACGAGGCGACGGCGGCCGACTGGTTATTGCTCATCTCGGTCAACATCTGGTCCCACGTCGCCTGGCCGAAGATGCGAGCACCACTGACATAGGCAATCGCCGAATTGACATACGAATCGGTGGCGGCATCGCCGGTCACAGACTGGGGCGGCATCTGGTCAGGCGAACTGGGCGTAAAGACGACGCCGGTCGAGAGATGGTCCTGGAGGTGGTAGCCGACACCTGGGAGGTCGACAACGGTCTCAATGCCGAGGTTTTGAAGCAAACTGGCATCGGCGACTCCGCTGAGCTGGAGAATCTGCGGGTCGTTGACAGCACCGCCGCAAAGGATCACCTCTTTCCTGGCATTAACGGTATGCAGCTCTGCGCCCGAGGCCTCTGCAAACTGGACGCCAGAGGCGGTGGCCTGCCCCTCGGTGGTAGAGTTGAAAAGGACCTTTGTAACCTGGTGACCTGTCAAGACCGCCAAGTTGGTTCGATAGGCGACCGGATCGAGATAAGCGTTTCTGGAAAAGCTTCGCGTCCAGTTGGTGGGGTTGATGTTGGAGGTGGCGAGGAAAGCCCCCCAGCTGTCGCCGGAGTCAGGATCTTGGGATATAGAGACAGTGGTGTTGGCAACAGACTGCAGAAAGGCGCCCACGTGAGGGTACGTTATCTCGGGGTAAGAGACGTGGAGAGGACCTGAGGTGCCATGGGCGGAAGTGTTGTCCGGAACATTGAAGGTGCTGGTGATGTTTGACCCGGCTGGCGTGTAGGTCTCGCTTTTCTGCATGGCGTCGAGCATGTTGGACCAGTTCCAGTTTTGCTGATCGTCGATCAGTTCAGCCCAGGCGTCCTGCTCGATGGACGAGTGACGAACATAGTAGAGACCGTTGATGGCACTGCTTCCACCGAGCACCTTGCCTCGTGGCCAGCTTGCAGAGCGGCCGGCCAGACCAGGCTGGTCGGTAGTCTTCCACTGCCAATCGTACTCGGTGCCTACCGACGAGTTGTACAGATTGGCGGCGGGCACAGTGAACTTGGCGTCGTCCGAGTAGCCGCTGGCTCCTGCCTCTATGACGGCTACACTGATGTTTGCATTTTCGGAGAGTCGAGTGGCTACCACCAAACCGGCCAAGCCTCCACCCACGATAACATAGTCGTAGGTGGCGTTGGACAGGTCGTTGCCGTTGGTGGTGACGCTTCTCTTGAAGAGCGAGTAGTCTGGTGCTGTACCGAAAGGGATGTTGGCTGCCACGGTGGCTGTGGTGGCTGCTGCCAGCAGAGCAGCGACGGCTGTCGGCAGCAGCGATGGTGTGAGGTGCATCGTAGCAGTCCGGAAGCGCCGTGAAGAGAAGGGGACCAATTAGAGGAACTGAGCCGTCTATGTGCTATACACAACTGGAAAGGAACGATGCTGAGAGAAGATGCGGTGTGGCAAAGGCGGAAAGGTGCAGGCACGTAGGCAAACCCGACAAGCAAAGCTTATATGAGGTGCACTGCCTTGCGTTCAGAAGCGGGCTGGAGCAGTGAGGAGGGGCGAGGAGGGGCGAGGGGAGGGCAAGGAGGGAAAGAGCTGAGCCAAGGTGGGAAGCATGCGGCAAGATCGGCGTGGAGCGAATCGGATGCAAGCCGTCAAGAGGAGGCGGCTAACGAGCTTCGCAGGAGAAAAAAGCTTGCAGGATGAGGTAACCGCTCGGAAAATAGCTGTGCAAGGCAGAACGGAACTGCCGAGGCAATGCTTGGCAGCGGGGTTGCGGCGACATCGGGAGAAGCGGGCCACGACAAAACATACAATACAAGACTCTATGGTCACACCAGCATCAAAAGCGTAGCCACCAAAACCATTAGCCACAGTCATATGAGCACAAAAGTAACGAAACAGGGTCACATCCACGTCAATACGGTTGTGCTTGTGAGCACAAAACTTTGCTTTTGTTTCCTATAACCGTGTCAATCACAATAATATGTGTGACACACAGACGATCCTTGGGTGTCGACCTTGAGACACAGGCGAAACTGTATTATTGCATCTAAAATCCCCTTTACAGCGCGCCTGAGGCCGATCGGCGCCAGGAACGACGAAAACGCGCCGAGGCATGCCAAGTCGGGGGTACTGCGCAGCTCTCCGTAGCGCGCCTCCTGGCGCATCCAAGCAGGCTTAACAAGTAGTCGCCGAGGCCAAGCGCATCAGTAAACATGCCTGCCTGCCTGCCTGCCTGACTGTACTGCAACACATGACTGAAGCCGTTGATGCTCGGTGCGTTAGCCATGCCCATGTCTGCTTCCACCAGGCTCGGAGCTTTTCGACGACACGGCTCGAGGGGTACGTGTCTAGAACATGCGCGACATCTTGCTTGGCTTTGTTTAGCAGCCAAAATCACAATCACATTGTGACGCTTTTGCAAAACACGCGCGCCTGCAAAAACCATGCGGTCAAAGCAGCCGGCAAAAGCAGCGCTATGCTCCACCCGATCGTTGCTGAATCCAGCATTCACATTATTGCGCATGCAGAATTCCATTCCGTTTTTCGATCCGCGGTATAGGGGTTGCGGTTCTATGCGATGACAATGTAAGGACGTCCATGGACCCTGAACTGTGACGTCGCATCCCGCGCGAGAAGCAAGCGTTGGCAGTTGCAGTCACGCCAAACACACATCCTTCTCGCCCGTACTTGGGCGCACGCATGGAACACCAGTTCAGCGTGCCCTATGTATACAAAACAGCAATAGCTCGGCGGGCTCGTGGACGCTCGCTGCCAGCTTGGACTTGGAAAAGGAATGTGCGGTCTACCAGACCCGGCGGCGTGGTCATCAGCGGGACAGCCAGTCTGTCTAGAAGTCGTAGCCCGGCACCTTGAAGGCAGTAGCGTAGGCCAGATAGTTCTGCATCAACCGCAGGATGGGTTCTGGCGGAGACATGGATACCAGCGTGTAGAGCACCTTGGCCAGTCCTTCCGTCTTGATCAGCCTGAATAGCGAGGTGGCAACAGCGCCGGGGAACGTGCCTTCCATATACCATCGATGATGGTAAGCCGTCAGCCGGATGGCAGTCCAGAGGCTCCTCTGCACGTCTTTGCCTTCCGTGTAGATCTCCAGCAGTCGCAGGTAGGCTTTGGCCGAAAACTTGACGTCGACGCATCTCTGGAAGGCATCGCGCGCCTCTTCCTTGTGGTAGAGCCGCATGGCCAGCTCGCCAAGGATCTCCCACTCGGTGCCCGTCTTTCGGTAAGCCAGCTTCTGCGAGCGGAAGTGCGCGATCTCGGCACGCCAGATCGTGTACACGCGCAGGTCTTCATACAGCACCATAAAGAGGTTGTCTAGCCAGCGTTCGCAAAGCCGCTTGTCCCGGAACGAAAAGCCCGAATTTTTCTCCTTCTGCCGTGCCTCAGCCATCGCGATCGAGGCATCGTGTTCGCCGTTGACAATCGCCGAGGGCTTTCCATTCGTCTGACCGCCGCCTGCCGATGCCGCCGAGTGGTCTCCTGCGATCGCGGTCGCGCTCGAGTCGGTCCGTTCGTGTCCCGCCGAAGCCTGTGCCGGCTTTTCCAGCGCCGGTGCGTCGATCTGGAACGACTTGCGCGCCGCCTCCGCTGCCCGGCTTTCTTCCTTGGCCGCGTCCTTTGGCTCTTTGATCGTCTTCATGTACTCCTCCAGCTCTTGCTTTTCTCTTTCGTGATCCGATTCGGTCGAGATCTTGATGGTCGGGATCGACTGCGACGACGCGTTCGCCGCTGCGTTGACGCCCAGCTGGGACATCTGCGCCGCCGCCTTCTGATCGGTGCTGTCCAGCTCCTCCTCACTTTGCTCCGCTGATTCCAGGTCATCCGGATTCGCAGTGGCAGCTGTTGGGTCATGGAGCTGCGGCGGGGTGGATGAGTTGATGGCTGGGGCGTCCTTGGTCTCGCCAGAGTCGGTCGGAGCAATACCGCGGGTTGAGGCGTCGTCCTCGACCTCTTCTGGCCTGGTGGCGGCGGCCTTCTGCGCACGGTACTCTTCCTCCATGACAAAGACGTTGGATCGATACCGCAGAAGCTCGTCCCAGCCGATAGCACTCACCAGCCGGCCGAGAAGCGCATACGCCTTGGCGAAGGTGCCGCGAAGCGCCGGTGCGGGAAGTCGCAGCAGTGCGACGTCGGCCTCGTTGTCGCGCGCACTGTCCTCGTCCACGAGCCCGCTTTCGGTGATGAACGTCTTGACGGGCAGGTGGCTGCGCGCGGGCGTCGGCATCCGGTGCAGGTCGCGGTCGTTGTAGGTAAACATGGGACACGAGTTTAGCGTGTACAGCGCCGATTCCCATTCGGCCATGTCAATGTAGCACTCGGTCAGCTTGGCCCAGGTGACGAATTCGGACGGTGCACAATTGACTGCCTGCTTGGCCACTTTGAGCGCCCACTCGGCCTTGCCCTTCCTGCGCAGAAAGTCGACCTGGGCGTGGAGCAGGGCGTAAGACTGTGGCGTCTCCTTGATCGCGGTATGCATCACCTGGACCGCTTTGATCTCTTCGTTCATACCCTCGTAGGACTTGGCGACCAGAGCCGCTACCTCGGGCTCCCTCGCCCAGAGCTTCTCGAACAGATTGACCGCCTGTTCGTATCTCGATGCTTCGCCAAAGTACTTGAGAATGCCCGCGGTGAGGTGGTTGGAGACGACGGTGGCTACCTGGATTTCGGGGTCCGAGCCGAGCTGCCAGCCCTTGAAGAAAAGATTTTCGGCGGCTTGCAGGAAGCGGTGTTCGGCGTCCGGGCTGGAGATCGGGTCCAGCTTGCGGTATCCGGCGAGGCGATAGTTGGCGTCGTCGGCGTAGAGGATGGCTCGTAGCAGCGCCGAGAGGTAGACCTCCTGCCAGATTTCGGGCGTCGTCTCGTGTCTCTCACCGCGAAGATCTACAACGTAGGCGTCGACGCTGCCAGGGATGCGCACCTCGACGCGGACGTCGAGGCGAGAGAAGGCATTGAAGCAGCAGTAGGCGCCACTCTTGAGCTTGTAGGCGGCCTTGCTGGAGAAGAAGCCGGGGTTCTGGTCGAGTTCGTAGGTGAGGCTGTTGATGTATGCCGCGAGGGCGGCCGAGGAGGACGCGTCGACGCCCGAGACGTAGTGGTAGGAGCCGATGTCGCGGGACCTTGCATTGCTGCCGGTCGTCTTGATCACATGCACCAAGTCGGGCGGGCCAAGCTCGCGAAACGAGGCGAGCGTCTCCGTGCGCGACAGCAGCGACTCTCCTAGTTCTGCCTCGAAAAACTCGGGCTGCGAGACAAACGTGTCGCCCATGATCACCGTGGTCGTCCAACTCCCGCGTTCTTATCGTCGGCGCTCTTCGTCAGCTACTCGTCTCTGCTCTCGTGGGCATCCAACAGCAGAACGTTTGGTCCTGCTTCGGCGTCAGACCCTCAGCTCCTGTCGTGGTGATGGAGTGGAAGCGATTTGTCGATCAGCGATCCGCAGACGAGAAGGATGAAAGCGGGTAGCTTCGAGAGCGCTCGGCCTGAGTGATACGTCTACTTTGCACAGTCTCAGTAGCTGCAGTGGTTCGTGCGGTGTGCGCCGTTCTTCCTGAGAAACCGAGACATGACCGCGTGTGGGCCAAATCACACGGCAGCTCGCAGAGCATGTTAGATCCAAATGTATCACGTGATGCTGAAGCTGCCTTCCGACTTCCTTCTCTTTGCAACTGTGAATGGTGCAACATCTTGCCGCTGAGTGGATGTACTAACCGTCTGCCGCTGTCCACCACAAAGCAAGCGTTTGACAACACTGAAGTCATGGTGAGTCTGCCCTGCGTCCGGAGGTTCTGCTTGCCGGGTGCTGGCGTGCTGACCAGTGCTTTGAATGTATACGCTTTTCGGCGCACTTGCGTTGCAGTCCTGGCTTGTTTCGTCGTTGTTGCGTGGGGTTGGTGCGGGGCCGTCGCGGCTGGCGGTTACGGCGCGGAGTTTTGCGTCGACGTCGGTGGCGGGGGTGACGCTGCAGCAGACGCTGCGTGGGGCGCGGAAGGCGCACCGGCCTGCGGTGAACAAGGTGCCGGCGCTGGAGGCCAAGCCGTTCGTCAAGGGCGTGTGCAGCAAGATCTTTACAACCAAGCCCAAGAAGCCCAACTCGGCGATCCGCAAGGTGGCGCGCGTCAAGCTCTCCAACGGCCGCTCCGTCGCTGCATACATTCCCGGCGAGGGGCACAACCTCCAGGAGCACTCGGTCGTCCTCGTCCGCGGCGGCAGGGTCCAGGACTGCCCAGGCATCCGCTACAAACTCGTCCGCGGCGCCCTGGACCTCGCCGGCGTCGCAGGCCGCCACACCTCCAGATCCAAGTACGGCGCAAAGAAGCCCAAGGCCGCCCCCTAGCCAACCACCTCCTCGTCCTGTACTATACATGCCCCTCTTGCATTGCCTGTCCCTACACATGCGCATCTCTGAACCGCGCTGGCGGCACTCATCCCCAACCATGCGATCTCCATTTCGTAACCTAGCCGACCCGAGCTTCTTACGGCCGGAACGAATGATACGATTCAGATGGTATGTACATGCTTGATGGGGCAAGGGTATTTGTATGTATGTCAGTATTCTATGGATCGGGAAGAGCAGCGTATGCAGGGCATGCCAGGTCCTTATTTGTCGAGGTCGACCCTGCCCGTGTTCTTGAGGTGGCTCTCGCGCTGCACGTCGTTGCGCACGATCCTCTCAATCTCGTACGCGATGCAGCGAACCCAGAGGTCTCTTTCCAATTTGGAGCGCGCGCGCATGGCGATCGTCTTGTGCGCCTTGTCTTCCAGCGTAGGGACGGTAGTGGCGGTCGAGGGCGTGGCGATGCCGAGTGGAGCGCGCTCAGGGCCGCCAGGGGCGGTGACCACGGGGTCCGCCGCGGTGTTCACGCGCTCGGGCCGGTAGCGGATGACGAACGTGCAGTCCTCGTCGTCGTCCACGGAAAACAGCCCGTCGCCGTAGACCCGAGGCACGCGGTGCCGCTTGCCGCTGTTCGAACCGCCACCAGCAATCCCCGACACCGCCTGCGCAGGATCCGACCGCCCATTTTGAAGCATGTCTTCACTCAACTTGCCGCTGTAGACATATGCATCGCGCAGGTGGATCACCGTGTCTTGTCGACGATGGAAGATGCCGTTGTTCTGCCGTGCCCGAGATGTCCGCACCGAGCGCACCAACTTGAAGCAAAGGAGGCGCCCAGCTATCAGTACGTAATCCCGCGCCTTGAACGCTCCGTAACTGGACTTTTTGTGGAACAGTTTTCCGGATCTGATGATATTGCGACATCCCTCGATGGCGCACCAGTTCCAGATGTTGCCAAGCATCGGCGACAGCTTCTCCTCGTCGACGCCATCAATGCCAGTGTTCTTGGCATTGCGGCCAGCCAAGCGCTTGTGGAGCTCAGCGATATCCACCCCCGAAGCGTACATCAGTTCCGTGGCGTCAGCACGCTCGCGTCGTCGCCAGTACCGTACCAACGACGAGATTTTATCCACCCATTCGCGAGCAACGGGGGCCGAGAAGGCTTCCAGTCGAACTGCTTTTCCGTTAGACAGGGTGATCTCTATCTGGCGTGAGCGTCGAAGATTGTTCGGGTCATCAGCTCGATCCAGGCCTTCAGTCCCGCCGAGATCGTGGGCAATGTCGCTATCATCCTCGTGGTCTGACTCTTCGTCTTCCTGTTGGGCGGTCACAGCATTCTGCTGCATAGTATGAACCCGCGCGTTCTGCTTACTGAAGTTGCGAACGTCATCGATACCGGGACATCGTACCGGTCCTGAGCCGATAGTCTTGATCATGTAGATCATCTTGAGATCAATGAAGCCATCAGAGCCCCGTATCTGTTCAAATTGCCGCCGCCTCTCGAAGGCTTGATACGCTTCGAGCTGGACCTTGAACTCTTCTTCAGTTTCGGCAGGGTAACTGATGGCTTCCAGGACGTTTCGCCGCAAGGTCGCCATATCCTCGTCGCGGCGCACCATCTTCTCACGGCCAACAAATTTAGCAAGAGCGCGAGCGAAACCACCTTTGTGGTGATTCGACGGTTTTTCGGTACGTTGGCGCAGTTGCGTCTTACTTGTCTTCGCCCTGGCATTTCGCTTCGCGACTGCCTCTCTTATCTGCACAGCAAGATGGCCGTCAGGTGGGAATGCACGACTGCTCCGGCAAATGTACAAGCGGCCGTCATACGTGGTAATATATAGTCTTGTAAGCGCACCAGAGACTGGTTTGAGACGCCAGATGAAGCCCTCAATGGCCGGTGGCTCTGCTAGGTACTGGCCAGGCGCGACTAGTACACTCTTTGGATAGTGAGCCGCAGTCCGTAGCTCGAGAACCGATGGATGTTGATAGTCCCTGAGCAGAGCACCGCAGAGGACAGCCCAGTATCTCGGCTCGTTTTCGACGGTACGCTCGTTGAAGACCCAGTCGAGTTCGACGCCACGGCGCCATGCTAGTTCAAGATGGATGCCAAGCTCTTCGCATTGCGACATCAGATGTCGCCATTCAGGTATGCCAGTAAAGAGCTTCCACGTCATGCCTATGATGGTGGCTCGAGTAATTGCCTTGAAGCCTTCGCCGATGTTGTGAGACTGGACATCCGTCTTCGCTGTGGAAAAACTGTGGTTTGCGAAAGTGGACTCGAAGGGTTGTTCCGGCATCTCGTCAGGGATCGGAATTTTCACCTTGAGCCCGAACGAAGGAACATGAACCTCAATGGTCTCCGGGATGAGACCGCCCAGCTCCCTCCAAAGCTCCCACATCCAGTCTGCAGCTGCCGACCGAGCACGGCAGTCAAAGAGGACTATCTCGGTGCCTTGCCTCCGCAAATGAATACCTCTTCTATTGTGGGCCACTGTGGACCTCCACGGTTGGTACGTGAGGCAAAAGATCCGATCAACAGGAGAATAAAGGGATAGGTAAGTTGAGCCGCGTGAGAGCGGAATCGTGTGGCGCAGCTTGAGACGATCTCCATGACCCACGATCTTACTCGCCAATGTCGGGTCGGACCATAGCTCTAATTTGCCCATTCGGAAGACGACGACGAATTCGCGCCAGTTTTCATCGCGAATCGTATATTTGCGCGCCTGGAGCTCATCAAAGTCTTTGGGGAGATCTTCGTGTGCTGTCCAAGCTTGTTTCACCAGCATGCGATCCTTCTTGAGAACAGTCATGCGCGTTGGGATTGTTGAGTTGCTATCCGGCTGATAACTTGGGGAGCCCAAATCTTCGGCTGTATGGTATTGAATCACGTTAGGCTGTGGCCGAGCCAAGACTTCCTCCGGCGGCCTGGGTTTAGCATCGCCGGCTGCAGGTCGGGCATAATTAGTTATAAGCTTTGCACCGTCTTCAGCTTTACCTGGGAAGAGTGAAGCTGCGAGACGACCAGGCAAGGCATGATGGGAGTGTTCAGTCTCGAATTTGACGGTTTTTTTGCGCTCTGGGCTAACGCCTAGAATATTCAGCTTCAAGGCACCCGAGGGTTTTCGATCTATAGCTTTACTAGGCATGGACAGCTCCGCTTCCGGTGTCTTGTCCAAGGGCAATGGGTCTTGCTCTTCAAGCGCCACTTCATCCGGTATCTTGGTCTTATTTGATAACGGTGTGGTAGGTTGCCCGTTCGCCCGGGTGGACACACGCTGCGCAACGAGAGCGTGATCACTCGCTGTATCAGAGACCATGTCTGCTCGAATTCCTAGATCGCTCTTGCGGCGCAGGAGCTGATGCACAAGGTGCGGGTCGTTTTCTTCCACTGCAAGGGGAGGAGCAGGATGCGACAAAGCGAATTCCCGCGTCATACTGGCCACCGAAGCCTTGTCTGGGCTAGAGGCCATCGGCGGGTACCCATTCGCTCGCGGCTGTGAAGATGAGACAAGACCGGGTGTTGCATAAGATTTGTTAGACAATGTGTCCGCCTTTGCCAGACTGGAAGTTCTAGAGACAATCTTGATTTTAGCATCCATTGCCGCTGGAACGTTGGAGTCGGTGTCTATGGCTCCAGTCGTCGCCTCCCTATCCGGATCGTAGCTACTCTTGTTTGTTTGCGATGGGTCACGATTTGCAAAGACAGCAACAGGATCACCCGAGAGGCCCGAGGTCTTCGAGAGGACATCGCTCCAAGTATGACGAGCTTCGATTGTCAGGCTCGAATTACCGGCCTGTGGACCTGAAGAATTAATCAAAGGCTTCGTTTCCGATTCAGGGATCGATGACGTTCTTATTTTGCTGCTCTTTAACGACATGAAGCCGGTCTTGTATGGATTTGGTGAAGAAAGATCTTCTGCTTCGGACAGTGATATTTGCTTGCCTCTCTCGTCTGTCAGGGCCTGCGCCTCATCAGCAAAGAGAGAAATGACCCCATCTGGGCTTTTCTCCATCTCTTCGACGTTTGCGGTTTGTCCTCTTACCTCCTCTTGGTCTGCCTGGTCATGGCTATATCTGCCTTCGTTGCCTGCCGGCTGCGCAGCTTTGGCTATACATTCGCATGGCCGAGAGGTGCTCAGTTCAGACCGGCGGGTGTCAAGGATATCCAGAAAGCGCTGCCCTATGACAAAGCTTTGACCAACCCATTTTGTACCGCCAGTACTGGTCCCGACAGAGCCAGGCATGACGCCTCTCGTCCCCATGTACTTATCGCTGCTGTTTCGCACGGTATCGATATGGGTGTCTGAGCGCTTAAAGGATAAATCCTTCTCCATGGATGCCTGGCTCGCAGAGCTGGCTCGAAAAGACCGAGCTTTCCATGGCGAATGCGAACTGCGACTTCTGCCCGTGGAGGGTGTAGAGTTCCGGTTTGTTACGATCCGCATAGGTGTGAAACGAGATGTGAAGCCTCGTTCTGGAGGGAGATTTGCTCGCTTCTGGGTCCTGCGATTTCGGCCGCCAGTGAGGATCTTGCGAGTGAACCTCTGCGCTGTGCCTTCAGTGGCACCAAAGCTACCTTCCGTGGCGACAGTCCCGATTGTGTCGAAGGTAGCTGCGGTGGAAGCGCGGCTCATCCTGCTTTGACGCGAGAACTCACGAGTATGATCGACGGATCGTGGAAGGTAGATACCGACATGAGCACTGCTCTGTCGTTGAGCGTGCAAGGCGGTATCTTCAGGTCCAAAGGACAGGGAAGGGCCCTTGGGTAAGCCCTTTCCGACATGCCTGTGGTAAGACCTGGGTGTTGCCTGCCGACCCGAATCTTCGGTAGGTTGGTCTTCCTGCAAGTTTCCTCTGCCAAGGTGTCCGGGCGGATTGACTGCAGGACGACGCCCTGACTCGCCAATATCTCGAGTCTGGTAGATGTCCGCTAATCTCGGAGGAACAGTCGGAGCCCAGGCAGGGTGCAAAAGACTGGCTTGTTGAAGATTGGAGCCGCTGGTTTTACCATAACTGGAATCTGGCGAGGAAGCGTCGGTGAAAGATGCCATTGTTCGGAGTTGCAAGGAACGAGTCGGGCCTTGATCAGGAAGCGTGTCATCTTTCACTATGGTTGTCTCATTACTGCTATTGAGCGTACGCCGAGTATCTTCATCCTTCGATGAGACATTTGTCGGCTTTTCTATTGAAATCTCTCGTACTTGCAAAGGTGGACTAGTAACGACGTCGGCAGATCGCGCTCTCCTCAACGTGGCTGGGCGACTTGTTGCGACCAGTGTTGTGTCTTCAGTAAGGGGCGCTTGGCCGTTAGTTACAGCAATTTGGTCTTTCGATTGCACTACAGGTGCAATGAGGGTTTTGTCTTGGCCGAGGCTCGGATTTGTCTCGTCTGATTCTTCAAGAGGCAAGTCGAGCAGTGGCAATATCTTCAATGCGTCGGCTGCACGCGGTGTCGGGTGTGTTTTGGTTGAAACGGAATGCTCTGAGCCTCTAGATTTCGGAAAGCGCGAGGTGCGGAGGTTCTCCGGACCCCGCATGCTGGTTGCAGGTCTGGAATCCAGAGAAGATGAAGTGTTCGCAGATCCATCTGAGTAAGCAGGCGCAAGGTGCGCGGTGTCGTCCTCGAATGTGCCAGAGGGTGACTGTGGGCCTGGCCTTGGCTGGAAATTCAGGTTTGAGTTGATCAAGGACGCAAAGGACCGATGGCGTTGTTTAGCTAAGCGACCATGATTGGGAACTTCGGGGGGGCTAAGTGGATGAGCGTCGCGCACTGAAAGCTGCGAAGCCTCTGAGCCTTTCGAACGGCCTTGCACAGCATCAGAATCGCTGAAGGCTGAGCGAGGAAGGGATTGTGCACTAACGAAGGAGACGTTGGATGCCACGGATAAAGATGAAGGGTCTCGCTGCACCGATCGACGCGGCACTTGGGGTGTTGGGGATCCAGATGACCTCAAGGCCAAAGCTGTTCGTGTGCCCGTGCTACTCTTGGAAGTAGGAGAGACAGGGCGTCCTCCAGCCGCTGTGGAGCCTTGCCAACCATAGCGTGCTGGAGGTTCAGGCGTAGTGAGGGAGTGCGCACGCTTCCCATGATCCCACGATACATGTTCCCAGCTACTGTCAGGATTGTGTTGTGGCTCTTCGGGCCTGGGTTGGTCGTTTTGAAAGGCATCCTGGGCTATGGCGTTGGCAATAGCCCTTGCTTTGGATGCGGGAACTGGTAGGGGGCCGATGTAGTGTCTGCTGGAAAGATGTCCGCACGATGACGAAGCATGCGCCTTGGCGGGAAGAGAGCTTGGCGGTGCAGACGAACTAGAAGATTGATAAAGGGGACGGCACTTGAGACACGACGGTTTGACCGGCGGGAACTGCACAGGCGATGCAGACGTGGTAGCAATCGAATTGAGAGGTAGCCGCAAAGGCGGTGCGGCGCCGTGTATGGCTGTGGAAGAGAGGGCGTCGCTTGATGCTGGAAGGTTGCCTGCGTGGTCAGCGTACGAAGGCATGATGCTTCCCAGCCGCAGATCGACACGTCGGCCTCCTGTCCGATCTTCCAGCAGGCGACCCAGGCTGGTCCTTGAGGAGTGAGGGGACAGTAGCAACTGTGGGGCCGGTTAACGTGCAGACAAATCCATTATACGATTGATGCGAGGGCAGAAGAAATGCTAGGAGGAAGAGTGGTCGCGGTTCGGTGCCAAGGTGAGCATGTGGATTATGATCAGCAGATTGATCGAGTGAAGGTAAGGTGGGATGTGCTACAAGAGCTAGTGAGGGATGAGCTTTGTCGGCCGTCTGACAATAATATCGGTGATTATTATTGTGAATCTGATGTGATCCTCTCTCCAGATCTGATGCAATCGAATGCATGCGTATGCAGGCCAACCATTCTCCTTTCGCCGCTCCGCTAACGTTTCTAATCACAATGCTTTTCTGAGACTTACTCCCCTAAGGCGAGAAAGGCGAAAAAGGGGCTGCCGTAATTGAATAACTGTGGTTGTTAAGGCAGCTCTTTGGGGGGGCCAAGCTTGTGCTCTGTCGATCTTATTCAGGGTCCAGTCATGTTTGCCGAACTGCCTTCTGAATGGTGTGACTCTAACAAGCGGTTTTCGGCCACCACCACCCTATGTGCGCAAACACAGTGACTGGCCTGGACCAAGAAGCGCGAGCTGCAGCGGGTGAGCATACCGTTGTGGCCTACGAAGATCGCAGTGCTTCGAGCTGTCGGCGGAAAAGGCTATCGATACTGCGCAGACCCAGCAGGACGCCTTCATCCGGCCCCTGGCCAGGCACAAGCTTGGCGTGGGCAAAGTCGATCAGTCGTACCTGTGCGTGCAATGTGCCATCTTGCAGCGCCGAGAGGTCCCCCTCATAAACGAGTAATACAGAAGCGCCCCTCATGCGCACTTCTAGCTTCGCGAAGATCCGGATCAATTCTTGGATAGCAGGCAAAATGTTTTTCTCCAGTGCCAGCTGCATCACTGCCGCGGGCAGGCGCGGCAGATAGTGGCTTTCTCTTCCTTCCAGCTTTCCGATCTCCACACCGGTCGCATTGCTTGACAACGTTGTGGGACTCGGTGGATCTGTCAGGCGAGCTCGGATCTGACTCGTGCCTTGCACAATAGTATCGGCGAGCTCGGCGTCCTTTGCTTCGGGGCATGCTAAGAGCATCCTTACTCCCAAGTCCAGATGTTCAGCCTTGAGCGCCTTGCCAAATGTTTTCGGCACGGCGTGGAAGCGATTGCTCTCCGCATCGAAGATCTAGCTCGGCACCAGCGGGTCAGTTCAGATGTGTCCAGGTGATGGTGGTATCTCGCAGTGTTTACGTACCTGCCAGCCTGTGAGCCGGATGCCATAGGAGCCGCTTGTGGTGCTTTGTGCTGCCAAGTCCATTCTCCTCCGCTTTTCTTCCGAAGCATCTTCGTCCCAAAGCTGTGTCCCAAGCTTGATATCGCAGACATTAGGCCTGCTGTAGCCGAACGTCAGGTTTTCCAAGACGATGCGGGGGTGGGTATCGCCTTCTTGGTTGTTCTGGAGAGCCGGTTGTCCACTATACTCTCGCCAGCTGCCCTTGCATTTAGGCATAACTTGCAAGAGACGCTTCAGTAGGTCCCGTTGTTCGTTCGCCACGCTCTCGTCCTGCGCTGCCTGCTTCACTTCGGCATAGAAGGCTAGCTCTCTTTCCAGGCACTCTTTGACAACCAGGCGGCCTCCGGCGAGGCTCTGCACCCCTTCTGGATGACCGGCCACCTGGTTGGCTAGCGGCACTAGCTCCAGTTCTGCCTTGTTGAACATGGTCAGTTACCGCACTGTACGAGAAAATGGCAGATGTACAAGAAGCCGCAAGTGCTAAGCAATCTTGATCAATCTGCGCTCTTTCAACAAGATAACGTGCGGGGTTGGTGGAGCGTGGGTGTTGAGTGTGAGGTTGCATGTACGTTAAGTTGGGCTTGCATCTCCACTTGTGGCTCTTGTAGACCAAATCTGAAGAGCTATTGGACGGGCCATAGCCGTGAATTTCAAGACTGGCAGTTTCTTTACTCACTACCATCTCGACTGACTCGAGCGCACCAGCATAACGACGTGCATGGTTGGCCGGAAAGGTTGTCAACTCAGGCAGTATGGCGGTTATCGTTGAGGACCATATCCCTGAGGAAGTGCACCATCTCAAGGCTGAGGCCAATACCAAGTTTCAAGCAAAGGACTACGATGGTGCCTTGGCTATCTACCTCGACATTCTGGCACAACTTCCTGTCCGCCCATCTGCGTCGCCATCACACACCGAAGGCCAGCAAGATGAAAGCGACGGGCCCAGCGATCCTCACGCTACGGCACGAGCGCCCGCCACCGACGAAGAACAGTTCGCGGAGGGTACGGCAGGTGAATCGGACGACGCCTTCAAGACGGCCGATGATGCCACTCCAGAAAGTGAAGAGGACGCGCAAATTCGAGGTTTCAGAGCTGTTGTCTACGCCAATATAGCAGCTGTGCAGCTGCGCTTGGAGCAGTACAAGGACGCTGTCAAGTCGTGTAATCAGTCGTTGCTGGACAGGCCAGACTATGTCAAAGCGCTCTACCGCCGGGCTCAGGCCAACGAGTGCATAGGAGGCTGGTCCGGCCTATCGTCGGCCCTCGAAGACAACAAGCGGCTTCTGCAGAGCAGAGACTTGCCGGCTTCCACAAGACCATCAGTCATCGATGCGGTCAAAAGGCTCGAGCCCCGCGTGCAAGAGGCTGCCAACAAGGAGAAGGACGAGATGATCCAAAAGCTCAAGGGTCTCGGTGACAGTGTTCTGGGCAATTTTGGCCTCTCGACCAACAACTTCAAGTTTACTCAACAGCCCGGCGGCGGCTACTCCATGAACTTTGTTAGATGATCTCCAGCTCGCCTCACCCTCTTCCCATCGGTTTAGTGTATTTGTACGTTTTGCCCACAATTGCATACGAGATCTTATTGCAAGCGGAGATCAATATTACGCTTCTAGGTTGCTCGTAGTGTGAGGATAGGATGGGACAACAGCAGCTGCACCTCAATCTTTCTTGTTCATCATTGCCTTGATCCTCTCTTCGGCCGCTCGTGCGCGCCTCTCACGCTCGATGCGTGCCCGCATTTCCGGAGTCAGGCCCGCCTGTTCGTCCCGTTGTTGCAGTAAAGCTCGGGGTGCCGCCGCTGCGCCTCCAAGCCGGTTGGTCGTGTGGTGAGAACTAGCCACCTGTGCATGGTCGGGCGTAGACGGAACAGGAGATGTCTCTTTCGGCGTCTTCTCCGCCGCCTTGTCTGCCCGCTCCCTTGCCTTCTCCCGCAGCGCGGCTCGGCGGTCTTTCTGCTTGCTTACCTGGGTTTCCTGCATTTCGTCGGTTAAGGCACTGGGCACCCGAGCACCGCCCGTCGTCATCCCGCCCCAGTTGCACCAGTCGGGATGTAGTGCCATCGACCTGCGAAACACATTGCGCGCTTCTTTCGTGCTGCACAGATCATACGCCGTACGATGCGGGATCAGAGACGAATCGTTGCTGCTTGACCCGCCTGAAGCCTCAGTCGAGACTTGCTGCCTGATGGCTCCCAGCCTCGGAGCTTCAATGGTTGGATCCGCGCGTCGCTCTTCCAGAAAGTAACGGACAACACTCTCGCTCCCTCCCTCAGCAGCAAGCTGTAACAGCGTGCGCGGCTTGAGCTTCGCATCACTGGTCGAAGATGCCTCTTCTTGTGCTTCTTGGTGCAGCCACCAGTCCGGCAAGGGCACGTCTACATTGCTTTGTAGCATCTCCGCCTCGTGCTTCGTCAGGAAAGTGATCAGAGCTTCCAGGCGGCCTTTGCGCACCATCTCCACCAGCCGCTGCCACATGCTTCGCTGTGCTTGCTCTTCCTCACTCAATTGGGGTTGAGCGCCTTTAGCTCGTTCGGCTTTACTTCTTTCCACCGCGGCTGCGCGCTCCTGTGCTTTTTCTTCCCTTCTTTTGGCATCGGCTTCCCTACGTGACTTTTGAGATAACACATCCCGATGCGCTTGCTCTTCGGCGGCCAGTTCCTCGTCTGATTTGTGCTCGATCTTGACCCTTGATAGTTCAAAGAAGCACCGCACTGTTTCTCCGATCGTTGGGCGCCTTGTGGGAAACGGCAGCGAGTCGAGTCGGCCATCACCGCGAGCAGCGTCGAGCGGACTACCACGAGAAGCTTTTGCTCCCTCCCATGACCAGAGCATGCCCTTGGCTGCCCTAGCGCCAGCTCTGATCCAGATCTTGTCACTGCGCGATATCAGTTCTCTCCAGCCTGGGGCATCCAATAACCCGCGAACATCATCCCCAAGCGCGCTTTCATTGTACCGACGGAGCTGGGCACCGGCAGACTTGGCAAACCTGCCCGTAGCATCTTGCGCACTTTGACCACCTCCCTGTTTGCGTCTCGTAGTGTATCTGTGGAAAGCCTTGTGCGCCAGAAGAATCAAAGATCTTTCCTCTCTTGGCCCTTGTTCTCCGCGCTTCTTCCCTTGCAAGGTGGTGACATGAGGGTTCAGTGCAATCACGGAGGCTGCAAAGTGGCCACCACCAAGGAGTAGTACAGTCCACATTCGAAGCGTCGGATCGCTGCTAGGATTACGAAGGATCGAGGGAACGGCTGAGCCATCGTCGCTTGATTGTTCGTCAGCATCTGAATAGTCGCTGTATTCATCGCTCTCGTCATTGTCGCTATCGGGTACGTTGGTCATCTTGAGACCGGGAACGAAGCCCTCACCATCCAGGACGTTCATCATCATGAGCTTGGCTGCATCTTGAACTTCTTTGGACTTTACCCTTTTGCCCTTCCAAGTGCCTTGCTTTGAACCTTTGCGATCAATACGACCGACCTGCATACTCTCCAAGCACGCGGAATACCAAGCGTTAGCGGTGATGGGTGCCTGTACTTCAGGCGACAAAGCCGATCCAGGGTCCGGAAAAATGTTGCGGTAGAAGCCGAGTTGCGTTTGTTGCAGCATCTGGTCGTGTGGTGCAGTTGGCTTGGAAACAAACCACAGCAGAGGCGACCGCATGGTGTCTAGCTGACTTGCTTCGGTGAAATGGGCCAGATTGTCCTCTTCGGACTCTTGGCTGCCCTGATCCGCCTTGTCTACCGTGGCTTGGGCGAGAAGTTTGGTTACAATGTCCACTCTCAAGGCTGGCTTGGACCCTCCGGCACCATCGGTCTCAGATTCGCTAGCGGTATCGAACTCTTCAGAAAGCTTCTCAAAAGCAGCCTCGGTCAGCAAGATCGAATTGCTTCGCATATTCAGCTGTACGTTGTACCGATGCCAGTCTGAGTGGAAATGCGCCCTTTGTGCTGTGACCGACGGAAAAGCTCCGCATTGCGGGCAGAGGGAGCATGGAGGTACGCTGCGTTGAGATTTGGTTCGCTCGGTATCTAACGAAACTGCTTGTGTGTCTTCGGGCCCATGAGCAGCTGTTCGGTTATAGAGTACCTGTGGAAGGTCCGAAAGCTCTACATTCGAACGTAGTTGCAAGGTCCCAAGGAGTCCCTGTGGGATATCGAAAGCGTATAAAGGCCTGGCGAGCAAAGGATGCTTTGCTCGTCGGGGTGGTGGAGACCGAGCGACAGGGTCGCTAGGCCCGTTTGCACTTTCTTGCATTTGCGTTGGATCTGCCACTGTGGCCAGCGTCTCACTTTGCAACCTCTTAGTCAACGTCAATAAGCTTCCACTCCGCCGCGAAGTTGCAGAGAAAAGACCTACGCCGCCGAAAAGAATCTTGGCTGTGTCCAGGCCAACTTGTCGAGCAGAGTCCCACGCCTTCGAGCTTCGGGATCTGACGTTGTTGCCTTCGATGTACGAGCCAGGTGGATGTTGTAGACAGGCAGTTTGGTCGGAAAACAACGTTGATGAGCGACAGTCCTTCTTCGCGAGCGGATACTAAAAAGATGATCAAAAGATGCATCGCTCGGTTGTCATAACTCACACTGTCGTCCTCACCGCCAAACTGCTACTTTAACATTCCATCCTCAAGTTATGCCTATGCCCGATATGGTGCGGAGGTTAAGATCGGCGGCAGATCTGAAATTCAGATTATTGTGATTGAGGCAAAGCACCGACAAGATAGCCAACATCGCTTCTTCTGGAGTCTAGAGTCTCACGCTCACTGCAACATACACCTAGCCGTCTTCTCCGAGCTGACAAGTCCGCCAAGGACTGGATAGGTCGTGTCATTGACGGCTCCTCTTGCAGCATGATGGCACTTACTAATGAACAGGTAAGTTGCTGTCAGCTGGCTGTTAGCACATGCGACGAGCGTAGCGGAGCCTACGTAAGAATTGATACTAATCGAGTTTGTCGTGGGAGAACATAGTTCCTTGAGGACCTAGGGAAGCTCTTCCAGGAAAGTACGACTCAACACTCGGTCTACGTAACTTCGAAGAAAGCGCCGGCGAAGGCAGCAGCAGACAAAGATGTGGACATGACACCGTCGACCTCCGAGATCAAGGATGCTATTCTGTTTCGTGCGACCAACGGCGTATCAGGCAGCGGCAGGGTGAAATTTAGTACCTTGGTCCCCGCTTCCAAGCTGATGGAGTTCCAAGCTGCGTACCTCCCGTTGCTTAGATTGCAATTGTCGAACGGGCTCAAGAAGAGAGACAAAGCCAAGGAGAGGAAAATGGACAAGGTCAAGGAACAGAGCCGCAAGAAGCTGGTACAAGTTGTCGATGGCAAAGAGAAGGTCGTAACCAACAAGATTGGAAGCAAGCGTGGAGCTGGACGAAGGAAGCGGCAGAGGGCAGCGCAGAAAGGCATGGCATTGCGCAAGGAAAAGGCCAAGGAGTCAAGGCGCAGGATGCAGCAGACCAAAGCATCCATCTCCGCTCCCTCTAAGTGAATGAATGGCTAGGGCGCCACTCACGTACACCGTACACTGTTGTAGAGTGCCTCAATACCATCTTCGCAAAGTCTGTATCCATAGTCATCTCGCATTCGTGTGAACCTCACCCGCGCGATAAGCTGAAAACCCCATCTCTCTCCAACCGCAGCACGGGCTCTCGTGCTGAGCGTGTAAAGCTTCGATGGGTGTAATCACTGTTGCCACTACTTGGAGATGATGGTCTAACGCCATTGTCACTCAGCATCGTGGCCACTATCTCTAGATATTAGACCTGGAGAGTTCGAAACAGAATGATCTTGCCCTCCAGCGATAATCCTCACAATCACACAAGTCTCGAGTCGCATATCACATTTATATGCAGGATAGGAATGCGAGCCTGGGCCACTAGAGATCGGGAAATGTATCTGCTGTTGGCTGTGCGATTCCGATTGATCGGCTAGCAAGTCTGACCCATTTAAAGGGAGAGGTCGCGCTTCACCCGGCAGACCCTTGGATGATGGCCAGTCGTAGCGACCATAAGGCGGTCCTTTCCTCTGCACTAAGCCCAATCGCCCTCCCACCAACGCGCACATCGCAAGGCTTAAAGCAAATAGCCTCAGGCGAAGCCCGTGCTGGGACTCCCTTAAGGCGGCACTTGTGCTCCTTGCCCATCTTCCCTCCACTTTCCCCAAGGTGACGAGCTGATTACCCTCCATCGAGCCCCGCAGCAGTCGCCGTGCGAACATACAAAGCGCTTACATCCGTTCTGTCTCATGCCTACGCGTCCATAGCCGCCATGAGCTCGTCCAGGCAGCATCCTCCTCCAACTACTTTCCACATGGACGATGGTGAAGATGATTGGGAGTCTATGCCTGTCGTGCAATCCAACAACGCCAGTCCGCTCCAGCCGCTCGACAGCTTCACAAACCCTCTTGACCTGCCTTATGGGGACGAAAGCCACGATGACTCCGATCCAGATGATCCCAGGAGGTTCAACACGCTGCCTTCTGGAACCCGTAGTCATACTCAGAAGAAGCCAACCAACGTGTCTAAGAATCTGAAGAAGGGCTTTTCCCGTTCTAGAAATGCTGCCGAAGGGAGCATTCCGACGGCCTCGTCTACGCCAAGATTGAACAATGTATTGACCAATGCAACCGGAAAACATCTCGACATCAAGGATGCAAGAGGCTACGACTGGCGATCCAAGCCCACCAACTCATCCAACACCGACGATGAAGACAGTGATGACGACAAAGGATACACTCAACTGAGGCTCGACGAGGACGAAGAGGCCGAAGAGCTGCATGCCGCAACCGAGTATCTTTTTCAAGATGGCACGCGACATGATCCTTATGGCGAACACAACGTTGCCACTCCACTCAACCAAATGAAGACCACCAAGCAGCTTCTCTCCGATGGTCAAAAGATAGCTTACGTCGGCCTTTGTAGCTTGATAGCAAGCGAGATGGTTCGGAATGTTCGCAGAGTACCAGGTAAAGGCCTTAGTGGTGCTAAAGACAGTATTGAGAGCTGGAAAGTCAAAGTGATGACCCGCCTGTTTCAGCACATGGACATCGAATCTTCGGAGCAGACAATGATCAATTCGCTTGCTGAGCACGGAATCCTTGCCACCGATCTTGCGCCGACTCTCATCACTACACAAACTATTGATAATCCCGACTTTGATCCAGAGGCGTTGCGCGAGAGGAACGAGGAGGAGGAAGAGCAACGCATTAGGGAACAAGAACAGCAGCATCACACGCAGGCAAGCAGCCCTCGTCCAAGCATGCCTTCTACGCCAGAAGCTTCAGCTCGAGTTAAAGCAACCATCACTGAAGAAGAAGAGACCATATCCACAACTCACGTACCCCCAGACTCCGCAATTCCACATACGAACGAGCTGACGCACAGCTCAGATATCCTCGAGACAGACATGAACGATACTCCGGACGGACGCGAGAGCATCAAGCCAGTAGCCCAAGACCGCAAGCTCCAGCATGCGAAGGCGCGTCCTCAAAACCACGCAGACCGTACTGTGAAAGAACATGAAGGCGACATAGGTGTTCCGACTGGGCAGGATCAACACCAAGATGCTATGGCCCAAAGGCAGTCGTTGCAAAGTACTGCAGAACGGTGCAGTGCATCTGATCCAACTTCGACGTCATTGGGCCGTAGACAGTCTGATGAGTCTTTAAGCGAACCGAAAGCTATAGTTGCGGATCCAAACACAGCCTCGCAACTAGCCAACGCTATCGATGCTGTCGACGGATCCATGGCCTTGCCAGATGCAGATACCGATACAGGAACAGTCACAACGACGTTGGGGCTAACCAAACAGCCGCAATCGGTCGAGCCACCACCCGGAGCTCTGGAAGGGGTGACCACAAGCATAAGCAGTGCTGACGCCACTATCACTCTCGACTTGAGATGGACCGTACTGTGCGATCTATTTCTCGTCCTAACTGCTGATAGTGTTTATGACGCTCGCTCCAGAGTCCTTCTTGAGCGCATCGCATCATACCTTGGTCTCACGTGGATGGACGTCACTAAATTCGAGAAGAGAGTAACAGATGCGCTCGAAATAGAAGAAGGTATCGAAACGCTCAGCGATCAGACGGCGGTAACTTCAAGAATGCTCAGGGCACGCAAGAAGCGCATGCTCATGATGGGACTGGCTACCGTCGGAGGTGGCCTAGTTATCGGTCTTTCAGCCGGCCTTCTGGCACCGGTCATCGGCGCCGGTATGGGAGCAGCTCTCGGAGCAGTTGGCATTAGCGGAACAAGCGGCTTCCTCGGCGGGGTTGGTGGCGCAGCACTCATCACATCTACCGGTACGGTTGGTGGCATGGGTTTGGCTGGGCGCGGGATGGGTAGAAGGACGAAGAGCGTCAAGACGTTCGAATTCAAGCCGATACACAACAACAAACGGGTCAACGTCATTATCACTGTCCCCGGTTTTATGAGTGGCCCTCTCGACGATGTGCGCCTTCCTTTCAGTGTCATCGACAGCGTAATGGGGGACGTCTTCAGCGTTTTCTGGGAACCAGACATGATGCGGGAGATGGGCAATGCCCTTGGTCTACTATGGAACGAAACCATTGTTCAAGGAGTCCAGCAGGTACTGGCCGCGACGGTTGTTGGCGCGGGTGCGGTTTTAAGCGCGCTTGCATGGCCGCTTTGGCTCACGAAGCTTGGTTATCTCATCGACAATCCATGGTCGAACGCCTTGGATCGGGCTCAGGCGGCCGGTCTAATCCTCGCCGATACTCTCGCCAAGCGGCAGCTTGGCGTGCGGCCCGTTACCTTAGTGGGTTTTAGCCTTGGCGCTAGGGTTATCTTTTACGCCTTGGTAGAGTTGAGCCGTATCAAAGCCTACGGCATTGTTCAGAACGTCTACATCATGGGGGCGCCGGTCACGGCCAGCGACGCGACGTGGAAGGAAGCTAGAAGCGTTGTATCGGGCCGTTTCGTCAGCGCTTTCTCAAGATCAGACTGGATTCTAGGGTATTTGCATAGGGCAGCCTCAGGTGGTCTCCGCAGTATTGCTGGGCTGCATCCTGTCGAGCGGGTTCAAGATGTCGAAAACGTTGATGTGACACACGTGGTGCCGGGGCATTTGGCTTATCGTCCTTTGATGCCATTAGTTCTCAGTGAGCTAGGATTCCGTACCACTGCAGATTACTTTGACGAGCCAGAAGACCTCAACGCCATACCAGAGAGGCAGGTGGTTATAGAAGAGAAGGACAGCGATCTTGAGCTCAAAACTGTCCAAACCAAAACGGGTGGCTTCGGCAAGATCTGGAGAAGGAAGGGTGCGGACAACGTGAGCGGTGGCAACGATACCTCTACTCGTTCACCTTTAGCTACCGGCTCCTCAACTCCCAATTCTTCAAGTCACCCGAATGCAGCGTACGACGACTACGATGATGATGATCTGCCTCCTCGAGAAGAAAAGGTGCCTCAAGCCGCATCCACAGCAGAGTTGGAAAAGGGGGGCACTCCCAAGACCAGATTCGACCTCGCACGACCTGTCACTCTGGCTGATCACGTTCAAGCACAAAACTTTGCATCAGGGAGAGCGGCGACGCCTGAAGCAGAGCGGCCGTCTTCAACAAGCGCGCACGTAGATACAGACGCCATTCTGCGGGAATTACGAGAATCCGGTATTGAGGTTCGAGAACTGGAAAGCTCTTTGCCCCCGCTTGTCGCCTCGACGGTCGGAACACAAATTCAACCTTCCGGCAGAGCCGAAACAGCAGCAATCGTCGCGAGACCTGGTCCGCCTTACACGGCACCTTTGCAAAAAGATCACGACGCCAGCGACGCTCCGATCCTGGAGGGACGATCTCACTCGATTCCTGAGAAGAGCCGTGCTTTGCCAGATTTGCCCGCTTTGTCGAACCTTGACCAAAGTATGTCGACATCCCACGGTGGTGAGATCTCGCTTACTTTCGCCTCGTATGATGATGATGAAATCTATGTCCCCGGCTATGGTCAGGAAACCCCAGCATCGGAAGCGGCTCAAAACCTTGCTGCTACCGTCGAGAAAGACAGTGTCAGCACGCCAACAGCGCAGAAGACTCCGGAAGCGAACATTGGTGATAAGTATACCGGTGCTTCCACGTGGGAGATTTCGCGTCCAGATCTGTCATACGATTCCTCCGCTGGTTCTTTCGATGCTTCGAAAGCGCTGCCACGGCGCCCGAGCTACGGGTTCGGAGCAACACTGTCGTCCTCTCAAGACAAAACGATGGACCGCCTAACGCCTCCTTCCAGTGCGATTGGTAGAGGCTACGACTTCTCCGGTTCAGCAGGGTCGGGAATGGGGGACAGTAGGCGACCTGATCCAGACTTCCTGGTCTCGACCCCCAACGAAGGCTCTGCTTCCACTTTAAACGCAAGCTTCGGCGGCCCCGCTGACCCTTGGTCTGAGAATCCTTGGTAACCTCGCATGCAAAAGAGCTCCAACAACTCAAGCCACAGTGAGCAGTTGATGGAAAGCGCATACGAGTTGATGCCCATTGGGAGATTTGACTGCACTGGAAGTGAAGGGATAGCAAGGTGCCATACCCCCTTCTGAAAAGCAATAACAAAGAGATAACCTCTCTGATGCTTACCTCGTGGTCGCAGACGTTTACTGTTCGCTGACATTGGGCTCACCATTGGCGCAGCTAGCAGGGATGCTGCGGCGAGACATCTTGCTTCTTGCCGTTGAGAGCAACCTTAATCCGATCAATCTTGAAAAAGCCTACTAAGTTAGCAGACAAATTGAAAGGTGATGGCACTCGAATGTGACGCACGGTGACGTCGCATGCAGATTTATCGATCTCCTAAGATTGAAATGGGGTCTTTGTCTCATCCAAAATGCATGAGCTCTGCTGAAAGGCGTCACAAGACAGATTCTTCCTGCCTTGTACTTGCACAAAGGAGAGTTTCACGTATCGTCGGAAAGTCCACCAAGCAGAGTCTACAAGCGGCCCTGCTTGGACACTAGTAAGGCATCGACCGTACTGGACCAAATGGATAGCAAAAGATGGAGTTAGCGTGCCCTTATCACCGCGTCGGGGATCTCTGTTTCCGGTCAGATTGAACTGGTGTCGGTGGAAGGCAGCTGAAGAGGTTGGAAGACCGATTACCGCAAACTGACTTACCAGCCAATTAATCTGAATGAGTAATAGCGAGTTTCAGGACGCACTACGAAAATCGTGTCATCAAATTGTACGCGCCTTTGCTTTCAGTGTATTATATTGGGTCCATGCTCTTGTATATGATTAGATTTCTTCCATGGCTTCTTCGAGATCTTTCATTTTTTTGAGGCCGGGCGCACGAGCCCTGTCGGTGATATCACAGCCTGGCTCTACCGCGAGCTACGTGAGTCTTGGGGCTTTGGCGCTGTATGACCCTCCCGTGGATCAATGCACAGGAATGTGTATGGTCTTCCTAAACAGAGTAAGCGCCAATCGATTTCACCTAGTTTGCGCTCGGCCTCAGAGATATCAGACGTCCCCTCCTGACTCACAATCTTCCTTTCTGACCACACAACCCCCCGTCATCTCTGTTTTCCCCCTCTTTGTCCCAAATCATCTACTCACAAATGACGTTCTCTAAGGCCGCTAGCGACGAGAAGGCTATCGCCACCATTCGTGAGTTTTTCGCGTCAACCCGCATACTCACTAGCCCTCTCCGACCTTTACTGAGCGCTTGTCCTGACACTATGGCGCCTGTCGTCTTCCTTCACCTCAACAGGATGCTTGGCCGCTGATGTCGTCGCCAAGTCCAACTCCGGTCACCCCGGTGCGCCCATGGGCATGGCCCCTATGGCGCACACTCTCTTTTCTCGGTAAGTGTTCTGCGTACGGGCTAGCCAAGCCTTGCATTGTAGCATTGCAATCAGCTTTATAGCCTGGCTTGAACATCCCTCAACGCCTCGGTGTAGAGCTTCCCGTCGGTTCCACGCGGTAAACTGTGAAGCAAGGAAAACGCTGCATGATGCGAGCATATTCGTCAGAACTCATGTGGACTCCTGCGGCTGACACTGATATTAAATCCTGATCTCTTGTACAGATTCATGATGGTCAACCCAGCTCATTCCAAGTGGATCAACCGAGACCGCTTCGTTCTCTCTAATGGTACGTCAAACGCAGTCGCCGTCGCCCGCAGAATGAATCTAATGTTTTTATACTGACTTTTTTTTTCGCCGCTTTACGAGGCTAGGTCATGCTTGTGCACTTGTTTACATTCTGAACCATCTCCTCGGGTACAAGGACATGACTATGGACGAGCTCAAGTCTTTCCGTCAGCTCAACTCCAAGACACCTGGTCACCCCGAAGCTGGCCACACTGAGGGTATCGAGGTCACTACTGGTCCACTTGGACAGGGTTTCGCCAACGCTGTCGGTCTTGCCATCGCGCAGGCCCAGCTCGCTGCCACCTACAACAAGGATGATTTCCCCCTTTTTACCAACCACACCTACATGTTCACTGGTGATGGCTGCTTGCAAGAGGGTATTTCCTCCGAAGCCGCCTCTCTCGCTGGACATCTTAAGCTCGGCAACTTGATTGCTCTTTACGATGACAACCACATCTCTATTGATGGTGACACCGCCTGCTCCTTTACCGAGGATGTTGAGCAGCGATTCCTTGCTTACGACTGGCACGTTTCCCACGTCCTTGACGGCGATAAGGATCTCGAGGGCCTCTACAAGGCGATTGAGGAGGCTAGGAAAGTTACCGACAAGCCCTCCTTGATCCGAGTTAAGACCACCATCGGTTTCGGCTCCAAGCAGCAGGGTCTTGCTGCCACGCACGGTGCTCCCCTCAAGGCTGACGACATTGAAGGTGTCAAGCAGAAGTTCGGCATGGACCCCAACCAGAAGTTTGTTGTCCCTGAGGATGTCTACGCCGCTTACAAGGATATCGCCGACCGTGGTGCCAAGGCAGACTATGAGTGGACCCAGATGTTCAAGGCTTACGGTGACAAGTACCCCCAGGAGAAGGCGGAGATCGCCCGCCGAATTGCTGGCAAGCTCCCCGACGGCTGGGAGAAGAACCTCCCAACTTACAAGCCTAGCGATTCTGCTGTCGCTTCGCGGAAGCTTTCCGAAACCGTCTTGGGCAAAATCGCCGACGCCATTCCTGAACTTCTTGGCGGTTCCGCCGACTTGACCGGTTCCAACTTGACCCGATGGGGCAACGCTGTCGACTTCCAGCACCCTAGCACCCAACTCGGCGACTACTCCGGTAAATACATCCGCTATGGTGTTCGAGAGCACGCCATGGGTGCCATCATGAACGGTCTCGCTGCTTACGGCATGCACATTCCTACTTCTGGTACCTTCCTCAACTTCGTCTCCTACGGTATCGGTGCCGTACGACTTTCCGCTCTCTCGCACCATCGAGTCATTTGGGTCGCCACCCACGATTCCATCGGTCTCGGAGAAGATGGACCCACTCATCAGCCTATCGAGACTGCCATCGCTCTCCGAGCGATTCCCAACCTCATGTTCTGGCGACCCGCTGACGGTAATGAGGTTTCTGGTGCTTACCTCGTCGCCATCACCAGCAAGTCCACACCTTCCGTCCTTGCTTTGAGTCGACAGAACCTGCCTCAGCTTGAGGGAAGCTCAATCGAGAAAGCCACCAAGGGCGGTTACGTTGTCGTTGAGAACTCTTCCGCCGATATCACGCTTGTCGCATCCGGTTCCGAGGTTGGTCTTTGCAACGAAGCTGCTGCCAAGTTGGGCGAGAAGGGCATCAAAGCCCGGATCGTCTCTATGCCGTGCTTCGCCGTCTTCGATGCCCAGCCCATTGACTACCGCCTCTCAGTCTTGCCTTCCGGCAAGCCTATTCTCTCCGTCGAGGCTTACTCTCCTCTCGGATGGGCCAAGTACTCCCACGCTCAGCATGGTATCCCAACGTTCGGTGCTTCTGCCCCTGCCTCAGACCTGTTCAAGAAATTCAAGATGACTGGCGGAGATGTTGCGGCAAAGGCCGAGCATGTCGTCAAGGTCTTCAAGGGCCAGACTCTTGTCAGCCCCATTGAGCTTGAGGCTAAGCTGATGGAGTACTAAGTCCGAACGTATCGGCACAACGCTTCTCGTCATAGTCCCTCGCGCTGTTGTAACTCCTAGAATCCACATTTTAGCTATGTTGGTAAGAGTGCGTGTTGCTGGTGTGAGGACTTTGGTGGCATTCGCCGTTCATGGCTACGGTCTGACACTAAAAAAAAAGATTGAGACTAGTTCGCCATGCTAAACGTATAGACGCTCGTCGTTAGGATGTTTTAGATGGGGAGTGCAGCAGTCATGAATCCGTACGCTCATGGCGTCAGCAATGATCACAGCCAGGTCCACTTTTTTTGTTCTTGTGGGACGTTCCGAAGCTTCCTCTGCACTCTGCCCTCCGCAAAATATCAAGGATCTGCCCAGCTCTGGGGGAGCAGCACGTTTATGTGGCGCGCACACCAAATTTGCTCAATACGTCCTGATACCGGGAACTGCTGATTCGAAAAAACCACTTGGGATGCAGACGGCACTATGGTGATTCGATCGGCTATGAGACGCCGAGCACGCTTCGAGCAGTCAGTGGTATGAGGACCGCGGACGACGATGGATGTTTCCTAAAATGACTAGCAACAGAAAGAGCATAGAGGAGCAGGGGCACCCAACGGAGCTTGTAAGAACTCGCAGAAGCCACACCTATAACTGCCACGGCCTGCAGCGACCTCGCCGGAAGTTTGCAATTGAGTTCCTTGATACAATGTCATCAAGGTTGTCATCATTGTTGACGAAAATGTCATCGTCAAGGATGTGCAGATAGCAGCCGGGAAACAGCTTGTTGTTACTGCACAATCAGGATTACACATGAAGTGATTGTAGCATCCTGGCAAAGATCAACAGCAATCAGAGCGAGCCTGTAAGAACTGCCTCTCAGCAGCTCAACAGAGTAAGCGGATGCTCGCCTCGGCTTGCGAGACCTATTCGATACTCGTACGCTTGATCATGGCCCTGACGATGATGCGAATTACCCAAACAGACCACGATTTGGTACAGACATCATCGCTTGACTTGCGTTGCGCTAAAAATGCTTAGCGCCTCTCTTAAAAGCATAAAACCAGGCTGAAGCATGGCAATGAGGTGCCTGAGCTGGCTGATTGCTTTTATCAGGCGGGTCAAAGGATGGTATAGCGTCAGTGAATGTCAAGAACGTCGAAAAGCAGGAACAACATAGATGATCGAGACCCTGCCCTGATCGCTTTCGGCACGATTCAGTCATCCTTCCCTCCCATGCTGTAACAATCACATCGCTTAGTCTCTGGGTACCACGCCGAGAATTGAGACAGTACGCTATTGTGGTTGGGACACATGACCATCGAATCTTGATAGGAGCCAGACGATGGGAAACCCTTGGATCAGAGCGCATGCCGCCGCTGTCTGAAGCCTGTGGAGTTCAGAATGTGCTTGGGAGCGTCCAGTGTCTACGCTTCATCTCTGCCGGCCTCCTCTGCATACTTTTGACAGCTGTGATTCATTTTCCTCACCTCCTCGAAGTTCTGCTCATCAGTTAGGTGGCAGATGCTTATGCAGTCATAAGTCTGACAACTCTCATTGCTTTTTAGTCAGGCATACGGTTCTGCGAGCCCAACATTGGAGTCGCGGATACGATCTACAATGCAGCAGATCCCACCTTCGTCGCGACCAACACCCGCCCGAATGTCCCAATGCCGAGCGCACTTATTACCGCCCTCAACCTGGACATGATCACTTTGCAGGGAACAAACATAACTGCGAAACAGGATAACATTCGCTCATCATGAATCAAGGGTTCTCAGCACTCATACTCATCATAATCCTCAACTTCACGCTGCAGCATCAAAATCTGCCTGAGATAATGATTTTGAGTGACAATTCATAATTGAAATCATGAATCAGGATCTATGATTCATGAATCCATGGATCACGAATCAAACCGCAAACAAAAATAAAAGCGAAATTGCGGTAGGCGTACACCCGAAAAGAAATAAAAGAAACTTATGAGTTATGAGGGTCTCTGTATCCGAATCATGAGTGGTGTGAGTCCATGCTTTTGAGCCTGGAAGTTCTAGGGGAAGGAATATATCTACAGGAGTCATGGTGGAGAAAAAAAGATTGTAGGAGTCGGAAAACCATTCCGACGTGATGCCTAATCACAATGCGAAAACTCAGCTGCTGGCGATTTAAGCCCGAGGTTAAAGCACATAGTCTGCTTCAACTTGACAAACAGATGCTAAGCAGAAGACGCACAGAGGGTAAGCAGGAGCGCAACAGCCAGACTGCATCATATCTGTTAGGATATTTAAGGCAGACTATGTGCTTTATTTAACCTCTGGCTCAAATCGCCAGCAGCTGAGTTTTCACGTTGTGAATGGAAGTTCCCTAAAGCCGCCGCCCCGTGCAGTGATTTTCCATACAAGTCTGACAAAAACTCAGACTCTTTTTGTCCGCGACTACATGAGTTCTATGGGTGTTCCTCCCGCAAGTTCTATGGGGAAATATTCCGGATCCCACTATGACTGCGCCCTGCCGTAACATGTACGTTGTTAGTTCTGTAATTCCCCCTGCTATGAATTCACACTGTTAACCCCAGCCTGCAACACCTCTGTTCTACTTGCCAGCAGGAGACCTTCGATAAGTCGTAAGCTGGAGTGATCCTCATGCCTAAGCACAGAACAGGCTCTTTGGGTTATATGCGTCGAATCATAATTGTGATCCAGAATCGGTACCATAATTATGATTCAGAGTCCAGATCTGCTGGATGGTGTGGTGGCGGGGCTAAGCAGGCATCAGGACACGACGCGCGTGAGCTTTCTGCACAAGTCCATATTCGAGTCCTAGGGGGAGTTTTTCCCCTTGGACTTCCCCTTAGTAATGAGTGCACTGCCTTGAAATGATGCTGGCGTCGCAGAGATCTGTGAGACTTCTGAGAAACTTACACAGCAACGGGGTATTCTTATGAATCATCAATTTATGAACTTTCAGCCGCTGCATTCATATTGAGCTTACCTACCACACCTCATGGACTCCTAGTGTGAATTTGTAAGTTATGATCAAGCAACGCTAGGGTATTTCTGGGAAATACCTACGAGAGGTTTTCCCCCAGCCCTGCTATGTTTGCAGGCTTCATGACTAAAAATGAATAATTCATGGATTAAGCATGATAACTCTATGACCACACAGATTTCATATGTGAAAACCTTTGTGGGTATGCTGCAGACATGTTAACGGTGACCAGCTTTAAGAAATATTTCAGAAGCTCCTGCTCAATCATAAATGCCCCATGTCTGAACTTCTTAGTGAGTGATGCGATGCGCGTTTTGATCTAGGGAAGCGCCTTTTCCCCATTGCTTTTCTTCTGAGTTACCGCACAGGTGATGCTTTGGTGTTCTAAGATCATTTGGCCAGTTGTGCGTAGATCGAACTGGTTACAGGGATGAACGGAGAAGGATGATAGTCACACTCATGAGTCGTGGAAGCCAAACAGCCTTCCACACGGTTTCAAGGCCTCGCGGCTTGTAGAAAGAGAGCCGAAGATTCACATTCAGTCAGGTTGACATACCTTTATTTTACCAGAAGGTGCTTTTTTCCCCGTTGTGGAAACAACCCTAGAAAATATGCCTTCGTAGCACTCAGGGGAAGCCTTCCCTGAGGTACTCTCTGGGACTCCTTAACGGAAAAGCTTCCCTTTTGAACGCCTAGCTAGCATGTTTTGCTATGAATCATGGCTGAGTCGTGTTTCACAGCAGGGGCCGGTGGCTTCCGGGGAAACCTCTTTTCAGAAATTCTTAGGAGTCCTAGGGAACTTTTGTCCTCGGACTCCTTGCGGGAAAGCTTCCCTAACGAACCCCTAGCGTCGTTTAGGGAAAACATCCCGCAAGAACTCAATGAACCATGTTAGGTTCACATGCATCAAAGGGAGGGTTACGGGCACTAATCTCAAGGGGAATGTGACTGTCATGATATATGAACCAGATGAACCACAACTCTCGATCCGAATATAAGACCAGAACTAACATATTCACCCCACCGCTGCGTCAAGCTTGTAGCTCATCTTTTGAGAGACCACCAAGATCATATGCTTTTCCAGCGAGGTGCATCGGTGCAGCAGAGCATCACAAACTGACACAAACTGAGTGGAAAACAGTGTCAACGCAGCGACTGTAAGATCATACAAGCAGCTTGGTGACGTTGAGGGGCTTGCAGCAATTCCGAGGACACTGCCGTGAGAGGCTCTATGGGAATGTAGACATGAGCGTACTCACAATCCTGTGCCTAGGCAAGCTGCAAGAACCGCAGCTTGCAAGCGTCCGAGCAGAAGAAGTGAACCTTGCTGCATTGAACGGCGCGAAGCTTTCTACCTTCCGTCAGAGGCTGGTGGGCATGGCGGCTGGCCAGTTCTGCAGCATTGTAGACGACTGGTGCATGAGGTAAAGGCACGGTTGGCATGCGAGACAGTCGGCGTGAGAGAAAAGATCGGCGTGTGAGAGGACTGGGCATGGGACGGGTGACGAAGGTGTGGTCGGCATGTCAGAGAGGATTGGGGAGCGACAGTTGGCGCATGAGGCAAAGGTATTGTCGGCGTGAGAGGTGATGGTACCGTCCCTGCACAGTCATAGACTCATGCTGCTGCCGCGGAGGCTAGAGAATGTACAAGGCGTTTGGGAATAGGGTCTATCCCACCGTGTGCTTTCCCAATTTAATCGGGCATACCACCGATATCGAGGTGATTCGGGACTGGAGTTCTGTCGAGTCTCGAACCAACATTATGAGCCACAAGGCGTCGACAAGAAGCCTGAAATCGGCAGCCTCAGCTCAGTGATGCTTGTCAGCAGCCTGATAAGCGAGCTCACGGAAGGGTCGGAACGCTGTTACAGGGTACAGGAATCATAATAATCCTCTTTTGCATAGGATTGGACACTTAAGACCCGATGGAATAACGCGAGTCAAGTGCTGACCATCCATTCAGATTAGCATCCATGGCCACGGGTCATCAACGACGGTCATGCGTTCACCAAGTGATCACGATATAGAGACGATAGCCGCGAATTTGGATGAACAAATATGTAATGCTTTATCTGACAGGTTATAACAGTCGGTAGTGGTGGGCTCTACGAAAAGCCAAGCCAAGCCGCTTGCGGCGTCGTATTGGCAAATTAGTGTTGGTCAGGTGAAGACAGCGCACGGTTTGATGCACACATGCAGAGCCATTCTAAAGTGTACATACTGTACACCCAATCCGTAGGCGGTTTCAGCATTCTAGCTCAGGCTGACCCGCCCTCCTTATCCGTTCATCAGGAGGCTGTCGTGTTCTTAGCTATCTGTCCGGACTTAAGGAAGGGTGGAGCGCCACAGAGGCAAGGGGGACCGCAAGCAGCCTCTGAGTAGACTGCTGATGGATACCACGGATCAACCCCGCTTGGCTGGCGGGTTGCCTCACGCTGAAGATCTGAAACACACCTGTTGGAGCTGAGAGAAAGGTTTTCAACCTCCATTTCCTCGAAAGGTGGTGTTGCCGCATTCATGAATGCACGGGTGCTTAGCAAGCCAGGGAATAGCTCCTTCCGCGCTCCTACCTCGCTTGCGGTCAAGCTTTTCGTGCCGCG
This sequence comes from Tranzscheliella williamsii, assembly GCA_023212725.1. Taxonomy (NCBI): domain Eukaryota; kingdom Fungi; phylum Basidiomycota; class Ustilaginomycetes; order Ustilaginales; family Ustilaginaceae; genus Tranzscheliella; species Tranzscheliella williamsii. Next base: position 36,303 of record JALBYF010000056.1, on the reverse strand, counting down.
GAGGATGTTGTCGTGATGCACCTGTCATATACCGCGGAACGGGTCAGAGAGAAACATTTAACTCCGAACAAATCGGACTTTGAGACACCGCTTCTTGCGAGTTCAACTTCGTACAAAAGCGCTTACTCCTTTCCTCATCTCAAGGCTTCTCAATAGACGCGGCGGGGTTACAGTCGAATGCTCTTAACATATAGCGTACTCCGTACTGCGCTGGTCACCTGCTTGACGGTCCTCGCCTTTCGTTTCTTTATAAACCTGAGAACTAGTTACGAAAATCAACTTATGAGCCCAGCCATGGAAGTGGGCAAACGGGCCCCTTCTTACTTTATCAGCCATGGTGGGCCGTCAAGTAAGTAATCTTTCGCAGCATTTCCGGCTGTGCCCTATCTCACCTGCTGATGGGTGCATGGGTTTCTGCAGCAATGTTCGACGAACAGCATCCAGCCTACCAAGAATGGCAACGGTGGGGCAAGGAGGTACGCAGGCTTCACAAGAAAGGTGAGGTCAAGGCGCTGATCTTTGTGAGTGCCCACTGGCAAGCGGATGACCTTCATGATGGCGTATACGGTAAGTCACAGATGCTTTTGGGAGTGTAGAATATCACCAATATGACCGGCTACAAATCAGAAGCCATTTCGCAGTCAACATCGACGAACACAATCCCTTGGTGTACGACTTCTACAACTTTCCGGATTATTACGTGAGTATCTTCTCTGGGGCGCAATACCAGGCCCGGCCGACTGACACAACCGCTGTGGAAGTACAAGCAACGGCTGAGCTCGCACAACCCGCCCGATGTCTCATCAGAAGTCATGATGCATCTAAAATCCGAAGGCATGAAGGTCTATGGTGTCAAGCGAGGCTTGGATCACGGTGTGTGGTGTCCTCTAAAAGTTGCTTTCCAGACTCCCTATATTGAAGACCTCATTCCAGGAGAACGACAACCCGGTGCTGCAAGCCACGACAGCCGCTCTGTCCTCCCACCTTCTCTGCCTGTGGTGCAGATCTCCTTGCCTCGGTCGGAAGCTCCCATCGACTCGCTCAAGTTCGGGACAACGTTGAGGGGGCTCAGGGACAAGGGTTTCGCAATCGTGTGCGGCGGCATGCCTGTTCATAATCTGCGTGAATTCGTGTCGAACAGAGCTGCATTTGGCGTTCTAGGAGCAAAACCCACCAAATACTCAGGACCTTTCCTTGACGCCCTTTCCAAGGCTATAACAGTCCCTGGCACGAATCAGGACAGCTCAGACTACCACGAACAAGACCGATGGTCTTTGGCTCTTCAACTCACGCAGCGGCTCGACTTTGCCGCGTCTCATCCCACCATGGAACATTTCTTGCGTGAGTACGGCAGTTTTGTTATACTGTATACAAGGATCAATTGACCTCATCCGATCGGACGTCGATTTGTCTCATTCTGCGTCATCCTTGCTTTTGCCTTTAGCCGTATTGGTGGCCTTTGGCGCTGCATACAACGACGAGCGAGGTGTAGAAACCTTTTCTTTGGACGAGGGCCCCATGGGATGGTGAGTGATAGTATTGCTGATTGCGTCACAAGGTTTGCGTATTCAGTCCGAAGTCTATATTGTATGCGTGTCAAACAGGAACATGTACAAGTGGGGCTAGCCGCACAACCATTCTCTCCGCCCGTGTTGTCCTCGGACTTCACTGCGTTTCTTGCTCCAGGGCGTAGCGTGCTCTCTTCCTATCCTCGTCGTCCTGCTGGATCTTCTCCGCCTGATCCTGAAGTCCGGCAGCAGCACTTTTGGCCCTCTCCGCGCTTCCTCCGCGCCCTATGCGATTTACGCCGAACTGAACAATAGTCTTCCACTGCGCTCGAATGTCTGATCCAATCTCGACCAGAGCGAGGCCTCGGTAGAAATACACATATGACCACCATGACTTGAAATAATCCTTCCATAGACCCAGGGAGGACAACAAGCTGGCTTGTCCACTCTCGCGGCGTTCTTTGAGATGTTTCAGATCATTGCGATACACCGCAAGAGCGCACAGCCTCGCCGCGATCAAAAAAGGGCGAGTTTGACCGTGTGTCGTATGCAGGCTAGCATCGAGTGACCGAGTTAGATCGTTCAGTTTGAGTACCATAAGCATCCGCCTCGGCAGACGACGCAGTAGATCCAGGATGGAAACGAATAAGCCTTCTTTTGCCATGACAGTCTTTCGGATATGCTCTTGCTCATCCGTGGACAGATTGGTACCGCCTTCCATTTCGAGCAGACTCCCAGCTCTACTTCGGTCTTTGACACCACGCGGGTTGTTCGGGTCGCTGCCCTCAAGGCCCGCCCTACCGGTGATTGCACTTTCGAGGATGGGGTAGAGGTCGTCGTCAATATTCGCAATCAATTTGGCGTACTTTCTGCGTTCCTCAGTAACAGCAGGATTTGCTCGTTTCAGTAGGGACAGCCAAAAACGTGCATAATTGGCTCTGAGCTCCTCGTCGATATCAAAATAAAGCCCATGATCGAGCAAAACAACCTCAAAGTTGTAGCGAGATCGGCTTCCTACGGGAGCTGGTCGGATCAAGACGTTGCCTCCGTGTGGGTCAGCATGAAAGAAGCCATGTAGATAGAGCATCTGCGAGAAAACCCGGGAGAGCTCCTGACTGACACGATTGCGGTCTATGTTATGCTCAGCCAGGTATCGAAGGTCGTCAGGTCGTCGTCCGTCTATGAACTCCATGGCCATCACGCGTTTGAAGGCGTACTTGACCTTAGGAATGTAAACGGATGTGGTCCTATATGGAGCAAAGTTGTCATCAGCCTCCTTGGCATTTTTGGCCTCGTGGCGGAAGTCCATCTCGAGTGGCATGTTCACGTTCATCTCATCGGCCAGCCATTCAAAATTGAAATCTGGGAAGAGTCGCTTCACCCACTTGACCAGTACTGAAACGGTTTTCATGTCTACCTCGGAGAATCTCTCCACGTCTGGATGCATCATTTTCACTGCAAGCATCTGACCAGTCTCTCGATCGACGGCCCTGTGAACCTGCGCCAGGGAAGCCACGCCGATGGGGGTGGCATCGATTTCTCTAAAAGCTTCGCCAAAGCTTGTCCCAGTTTCAGTTCTGAACATGGCTTCAAGCTCCGGCAAAGGAGTTGGCTTGTTTTGATCTTGAAGCGGTCGAAGGGTGGTGGTCCATTCGACTGGTAGCAGTATGACGGCGGACAAGTGCTGACCGAGCTTGACATAAAGTCCACCGTTCGTTTGTAAGGCTTCCAGAATCCTATGCGCGGAGCGCAGATGACACTGCCGCAGTTCTTCCGTCTCCACCTCGTTCGAGGCGTATTTGGTATTGAGTGTTTTACGGTAATCCCAGACGCACAGTGCGACTGCTTTGGCTATGGTCGTGGATCGTGTCAATGCCAGCAGGGCAAAATTGGTGCCATTGGACTGTAACTTCTGTGCTTGTTGCACCTGCTTTTCCATCTCTTCATGGGGCAACTCCAAGCCCTTTGGATAGTAGCTTGGGCCGTCCAGCTGGACATGGTCCTTCGCAAAGTACCACCCAAGACCCGCTGCGAGCAAGACAAGAGCGGTGTAGCCCAACCTTCGACTCCCCTTGCGGAATTTTTCGTGGGCGGCTGCGGTCTCTATAGGATTCGGGATTGCCGGCTGATCGAAATTGATAGGCAACGGTTGAGGTTTCACGGGTGGATACTGCTTGCGAAATGGTCGCGCGTCGGCAGACTTTTGCACCGGAACTTCGCTACTATCAATCTTGCCTGGAGGTAAAGGTTTGTGGCTGTCAGGACTATGTTGCAAAGACGGCCGCGCTTTGATGAAACACCTAGAGATTGACGAGGTAAGGCCCCTGTTATCTCCGAAACGTCTAGCATATGGCGATGAGAAAAACAGCAGGTTGGCCGAGTCTGCACACGCTGCGGTTTGCTGGGTGGGTCCCCTATATATCACTGTACCTGAACAGGTTGTCACGAGGGATGTCCGTGCCAGGGCAGCGATGCCACGGCAAGCAAGTAAGGACGGTGGCATCGCGAGGAAAGCCTAGTACCTTGCCGGATGCGGCAAGCTCGTGCGTCACCTGAGTGTTGTCTATGTCAAGACTGATGACGCTGTAGCTAACAACGAGTAGCTGATCGCATGATGACTGTCGAACGTGTTAGGTGGAGTGGGCGGTCATATAGACCCAAATGGGCGGTTGCGGAGATTCCTGGACCGGAAGGTTCGATGACTTCAACCTACAATTGTGTGGAGCTGTGAAAGTATCGCACGACGCGACGGGCTCTCGGACGAGTGAGAAAGCAGCCATTGCTACTGTTACATTTTTCGCATCGCTGAGCGTTGGCGAACTTGAATTCTTCGGACGAACAAATCCGACTCTGCACTTGCTAGCCCCCCTTGCGCGCAGTCCACGATGTTCTCGGCAAGTAAGCATAGCGAAGCCTTTGGCTATGAGCTGGTCGTACAGGAAGGGCATGAGAGAGGCTCTTTGCAGCCGCTTCTGGATCGACTTTGTCAGAACATATAAACGGCGGAGCCATCATGCACTCAGTCCCATCGTCCCGTCAAGCATCAAGCACGCGCAAAATGACAAGCAACGATCATCATGAAGCCGGAGTCCAAACTTCCCAGATGAGCCCCACCTCTCCACGCGATGCTTCCAGAACGACACAAAATGCCAGCCTACATGCCACTACAGTACGGGATGTGGCAGCAAGAACGAAACAGGCCGAAAAATTGGCTGTCCCCAGGCGCGAGACTCGCGATGAGGACCTTTACGAGGCCTCGACTCCAGACGTGACTCAAACAGGTAAGCTGGATGAAGGCTCCAAGAGTGTTCGACAAAATGCAAACAAGGAGTAGGATCTGGCTGACGTACCTCGCTTTCTATGTGTAGATGCTGTGAGCCATATCTCGCTAACTTCATCTTCTGCTCACTTAGGAGACGATCCTCTCCGCACACTTGAAGATGGCAAAAATGAGGGGTTGCAACTCGCTGATACGATCGAGCCCGGAGAAAAGGTCGGTTCGCTGATTGTAACATGGGATTCGCCTGATAGTCTCGAAAACCCACGGAACTGGAGCAAACACAGGAAATGGGCCGTCGTTTGCGTCGTGTCGAGCTACACGTTTCTTAGCCCACTCGCTTCCTCGATGATTGCTCCAGCCCTACCATTGCTAAGTCAAGAGTTCAACGTGACATCCAGTGCTGTACGGAGCATGATGCTATCGACCTTTGTGCTGGCATACGCTTTTGGCCCTTTGCTCTTGGCGCCACTGACGGAGATGTTCGGAAGGAGGATCGTATTGCAGATCACCAACCTGATGTTCATAGCTTTCAATCTTGGATGTGGGGGATCTCAAAATTCCACGCAACTGATTGTGCTTCGATTCTTTGCTGGTCTCGGCGGGTCCGCTCCCCAAGCCGTTGGCGGAGGGACGATTGCCGACCTCTTCGAGCCGGGCGAACGAGGTTCAGCGATGGGACTGTACAGCTTAGCCCCACTACTTGGACCGGCAATTGGACCCATGGTCGGCGGCTGGGTTGTGCAGGAACTTGGACAATGGCGTTGGATCTTCTGGGCGTCGTCGATGTACGGCGCTGCCACCGCTTTGGTCGGATTATTCTTGCTGCCCGAAACATATGCACCCGAGATCCTCAAAAGGAAGGCAAAAAAACTTAGAAAAGAAACGGGCAACGAACAGCTTCGCACAAGCTACGAGGCCGAGAGCAGCAAAAGCTGGCAACAAGTCCTGCGTCATAACCTCGTGCGACCGTTTGTATTGCTTACTACCCAACCCATCATTCAGGTCTTTGCCTTGTATATGGCGATGGTCTGTAAGTACGCAATGTCAGGGAATAGCTGGTATCGGCAACCTAAAACTCACGCACCATTCCACTTGATTATTGTTTCCGTTTGGCCAGACGGCTGCATGTACATTCTTCTAACAGTTTTCCCAGAGGTGTTTGGCAGTACCTACGACGAGGGGCCAGGAATTGCTTCGCTCAACTATATCTCGCTGGCGATAGGTTCCACTTTGGGCGGCCAAATAGGAGGTAGGGTTGTGGACTATTCGTATCGGAAGCTCGCCGAGAAGAACGGAGGAAAGGGTCAACCCGAGTTCAAGCTTCCATTGCTCATGGTGAGCTCGGTTTTGTTTCCGGCAGGTTTGCTCATCTTCGGATGGACGGCACAGTATAAGACGCATTGGATCTGGCCAAATATTGGAGCGGTAATTCTCTCCACAGGACTGATGGGCACCTTCTTGGTATGTCAAAGCTACCTCGTAGACGTATTACCTTTGTACGCAGCAAGTGTATTAGCTGCTGCTGTTTTCGTCCGGAGTTTGGGAGGGTTCGCGTTTCCCTTGTTCGCGCCAACCATGTATGACCACATTGGCCAAGGCTGGGGCAACACCGTACTTGCACTCGTCGCTGCTCTTATTGGGATACCGGCGCCCTACGTTTTGTTCCGATATGGTCCCACACTCAGAGCCAAGAGCCGTTACGCCTCCAAACAACTCGCAACTGCAAGATTAACATAGTTAGACGTTCTCTTTTGTAAAGCGCAAGTTATGCCATGCCGAGGACCTTCCGCCAACGAAAGACTCGGCCGTTTTCTGCAGCTTGAGGTGTCGACATTTTAGCACAAGTACGTACGTCCTTTAGCAACCTAGCTGCGTGCATTATCCGAGTTGCCTGCACAACCCTCGAGGCGAGGAATCTGGGTCAAGCTTGTGAAAGGGCCGGCTGGGACTACTGCTATCTATCTTACGGGCTTCGGCTCTTCCAACAGGATAACGAAGACATACATAGTAATGAATGTATAAAAATTGATACAACGTCCATGCTATGTGATTCAAAGTGGAAGCATGGGCAGATTCGTAAGCTAGTACGTGAGCTAAGTGTCTTCGCTTTCGCGTGTTTTCGTGATTGCAAAGCTGCAGTCGAAATTTGAAGGGTACGTTGCGGGGTTGTGCAGAGTGTGGGGAAACCCTTGTGGTAAAATAGAGACGCTCTGGTTGGTGCGCTGGCGCGCGCGGCTGTCTGTTAAGCGAGAAGGTCCCTTCGTTTTGTAAGGCACAAAGCCAGTCAAGTCAATTGATCAAAGACCCATCCCTCTACCCCGCTCAGATCATTCAACTTGCTTTGGCAGGCGGACCACGGTGGGTTGCTCTGGCCTGTGCTGTGTTCGCGTGAATGGCACCGCATATACTGCGCGCGCACAACCCCCTAGACACCAGCGTGATCTCCTGCCTTGCCCAGGCTCCTTTGTCCTTATAAGGCTGTTGCCTGTTTCCAACTTCGAATATCAGAACTACAGCCCTTATCGCTCCCATCTCGCCTTTTTCCCTCAGCGTACTTGTCTTTGGTTCAGCTCCTTACCTTGTTACCAGTCGCCTCCTTAGCACCAGATTCCATCATGTCTCGAGCCATCGTTGTCGGCGGGGGTCTTTCTGGCCTTAGCGCTGCCCACACGCTGTACGAGCGTGGCGCCAATGTTCTCGTACTCGATAAGAACGTAAGTCACCTCTAGCTGTGATTTCTCATCCTTTTGTCTAATTTCCAGCTCACCTGCTCGCTTTTATGATACTTGCTATGCTTTGTTCGCCTAACGACACTAGCCTTTCTTCGGTGGCAACTCAACCAAGGCTACTTCTGGCATTAACGGTGCCGGTACAACCACTCAAACGGAGCAGGGGATCCCTGACAGTGCCAAAACTTTTTTTGAGGACACTAAGAAATCGGCAAGAGATCTGGCTAGGGACGATCTCATCAAAGTCCTCACCCACAAGTCCGGTGAAGCTGTCAACTGGCTCATGGACAGGTTCGCTCTCGACCTTAGCAAGGTCTCGCGTCTCGGTGGTCACTCTCAGCCTCGAACCCACCGAGGTGGCGCACAATTCCCCGGCATGACCATCACCTATGCTCAGATGGAAAAGCTGGAAGACCTCGCCGAAGCTGAACCTGACCGTATCCAGATTCTGAGGAAGGCGCGCGTTACTAAGCTTATTCACGAGAATGGCGAGGTTTCGGGTGTGGAGTATGAGTACCAAGGCCAAAGCCACAAAGAGCTCGGACCAGTCATCCTCGCTACCGGCGGCTATGCCGCTGACTTCGACGATGTCAACTCGTTACTCAAAAAGTACCGTCCCGATCTTGTCCATCTCCCCACCACCAACGGCGATCACTGCACTGGTGACGGTCAGAAGATGGTTGCCTCTATCGGAGGCCGTCTGATCGATCTGGAAAAAGTCCAAGTTCATCCTACCGGTCTCGTTGACCCTAAGGATCCTGATGCCAAGGTCAAGTTCCTCGCTGCGGAAGCCCTTAGAGGATGCGGCGGTCTTCTCCTTGACAACGAAGGTGACCGGTTTGCTGACGAGCTTGGCCACAGAGACTATGTGACTGGACGTATGTGGGACAACAACAAGTTCCCTGTTCGGCTCATCCTGAACGAGCAAGCTTCTAAAGAGATCGAATGGCACTGCAAGCACTACGCCGGTCGTGGTCTGATGAAGCGCTTTGAGAGTGGCGATGAGCTAGCCAAGGAGATGGGTATCTCTCCTGACAAGCTTCAGACCACCTTCGCTGACTACGAGAAGATTGCCAAAGGCGAGAAGAAGTGTCCCTGGGGAAAGAAATTCTTTTCCAACTCCGATCTAAAGATGAAGCAAGCCTTCTACGTTGCTCTTATGACCCCTGTCCTTCACTACACGATGGGTGGCTTGGAGATTGACCCCGACTCCAAGGTCTTGGACAATCAGGGCAAGCCAATCCCTGGTCTTTTCGCCTGTGGTGAGATCGCTGGTGGAGTCCACGGGGCTAACCGGCTCGGCGGGTCCTCTCTCCTTGGTTGTGTCGTGTTTGGACGAGTGGCTGGTGACTCTGCTTCCAGCTACCTACTGCGAAACCTGGCTACCGGAAAGGCCACAGCTCGACTTGGACAACTCTCAGGCCACTTGGAGACACGTGTCAGAGCCGACCCCAATACCAAGACCATCACGTTGGAATTCGGCTTTGGCGAAGGCGCCTCTACATCTTCAGCTAGTTCTCAGCAGAATTCGGCGGTGCCAAATGCCGTTGCTCAGGGCCAGCCCGCTCAGACCGATAAGGCGGCACCGCAAGCCGGCACCGCGAACGGTGCTCAACAGTCACTTGAGGAGAAGGAATATACCATGGATGAAGTCGCTAAGCACACTAGCGAAGAAGATGTCTGGGTAGTTGTCGAGGGTCAGGTGCTTAATGTCTCTGGCTTCCTTGACGACCACCCAGGAGGAAAGAAGGCCCTCATGCTTTACGCTGGTCGAGATGCTACCGAAGAATTCCTCATGCTTCACGACCGTAAGGTGATCCAGAAGTACGCCGCCGACACCGTCATCGGTCGAGTTAAGGAGTGATAACAATAAGCGACTTTCGTCAGTGCCTCTTGTCACCTCAGCCAAATCAATCATGACATCCCTGTTATTTCACGAAACTTGAATATTTCATGAGATGTGATGCTATGTAAAGCGGTCGCGACCAGTCATAACACGTACAAAACAGTTCCTAGATATGGATCATCATACATACAGTACTATGTGTAGTTAACGTGATTGTCGTGTTCAGACGGATACCGAAGCTGAGCTGAAGAAAGCAGATCATGATTACAGTGGTGTTACAGGAACGACGGGGGTTAGCGCATCAGGGCGAGAAACCCATCTCCCGCTCTTTTTTCCGATCCTTCTCCAGCTTCTGTTCAAGCTTGGCAAACTCATCGAGAGCGACCACCTCTTCCGGATCCAAAACTTGCTCTACCCCTTTGACTTCGGGAATGTAATGTTTGAGCATTCTCTCAATGCCCGACTTGAGCGTCACCGTTGATGAATCACAACCTCTGCAAGAGCCCTTCAACATAACTCTGACCAGACCGTCGGTGTCCTCTCCGAAGCCACGATACTCCAGATCGCCACCATCTTCTTGAATAGCTGGCCGTACACGCGTATCTAGGAGCTCTTTGATCATAGCCACCACCTCAGAATCGGTGTCCAGGATCACCGTATCCGACGATCCGTGAGCTGCCTCGGGGTCGTTAAAGAGGGTGTGGCCAGCCGTGAAAAACTCCATGATGGAAGAATAAATCTCTGGCTTTAGCGTGGACCATTGATGTTCGGCGTCCTTACTGACTGTTACGAAGTCAGGACCATAGAAAACGCCGACTACACCGGGAATGCTGAAGAGCTTCTTGGCAAGAGGTGATTTCATCGAAGAGCGCGTGTCCCTAAATTCGTGCGTGCCTGATTCCATCACCTGACGGCCTGGCAGAAACTTGAGAGAATCCTCGTTCGGTGTAGATTCCGTTTGAATGAACATGGTACGTCGCTGCAAAAACATAGGTGGCATGTGAGCTGTTTTCCATGGTCGAATGCCGGACTGGGAGACAAGGCTGCGAACAGCGGCAGGCCGCGGAGCGCATACGATGGCTCTGCTACTGGCGGCAATGGCTGGCCCACGTAGTGATTGCCGTCCTAAGGAGATGCAGTTCCTCGCTGAGTTCACCATCATGATTTGAAGCCGATGTTGGGTGTGCGGAAGTACAGAAGGCAACGAGGAGGATGGTCACATGTGGCAAAGATGACACCGACGGAAATAAGGCTTATGACTGCGCAATCTTCCGTGTCGTACAGTGTCTCTCGGACGAGACGAGCGAATATGTGGAGGAAGCTTGCAAATCTCGAGTGCCTTTCAATCACAAATCGGATTTTACCACGGGTTTTCCGGCTCCTGCGTTGAACCGACCCGAAAGCGACCGCTTGGGCCGTTTGTGAAGACTCGCTGTCGAACAACCGTTCAGGCATCAACGTTTCTATCGTCTCGCCATATCCATCATCAAAACCTACGCGAAGTTGTCGTGAACTCGTTCAAGATGCTTTCGCAAGCCGTCCGTGGAACTCTGCGACCAACTGCACTGCGCAGTGCCCTCCCTTCGACGCGCGCCTTGTCTACCTCCCTGCCTCGCTTTTCATCTGTAGCCGCTAACAAAGAGTACCAGAATATTCTTGTGTCTGAGCCAGCCAAAGGTGTCACTTTGATCACATTGAACCGCCCAAAGGCTCTAAACGCTCTCAACTCTGCGCTTTTCCACGAACTTAACGAAGCCACCGAGCTTGCTGATAATAACCCGGATGTAGGAGCCATCGTCATCACCGGGTCCGACAAAGCCTTCGCCGCTGGAGCTGACATCAAGGAGATGAGGGACATGCAATATGCAAATGCCTACAAGACCAATTTCCTGGGCCATTGGGCAAAGCTAACCACTGTGCGAAAGCCCATCATTGCGGCCGTGTCTGGATATGCCCTCGGCGGCGGCTGCGAACTGGCGATGATGTGAGTGGCCAAGCTAAGCACAGTTCTAGCAGATCAGCAGCGCCGTGAGATACAGCTTTTGACACTTTCATATGGTTTGCCTCCGATGCCAGGTGTGATATTATTCTGGCGTCCCCAACAGCTAACTTCGGTCAACCTGAAATCAACCTCGGTGTTATTCCGGGTGCCGGTGGAACCCAGCGGCTGACCAAGGCGGTTGGGAAGTCTACCGCCATGGAGATGGTTCTGACCGGCCGAAACTTCTCTGCGGACGACGCCGAGAAACGGGGCCTGATCTCGCGTGTTGTACGAGAAGGCAGTGTCGTCGATGAGGCGATTAAGGTCGCTGCTACCATCGCCAAGAAAGGTCAGGTTGCCGTTCAAGCTGCCAAGGAAGGCGTCAACGCATGTAAGTCGCATCTGTGGAGCTGCTTGATGCTTTACTAGATCTGTACTAACAGTTCGGTGACCTTTGACACCCTTCATCGCAGCCTACGAACTGTCTCTGCAAGAGGGAACCCGATTCGAACGACGCTTGTTCCAGAGCCTTTTCGCTACCAAAGACCAGAAGGAAGGCATGTCTGCCTTTGCCGAGAAGCGCAAAGCTAACTTTCAGCATGAGTAGACACTTGTCACTGCAAGCTCGTAGCGTCCTGCCCAAGCTGTACCTAGACACCAGTTGTACTTGCCGGATCCCACTCACACTCTTTGTGAATGGCACCCACATATACGTCGTGTAGTCAATTGTGAGCAGACGCCGGCTAGATAGCAACCTGACTTGACGGCCTTGTTCGTTCAGCTCGATGTCTCAGTGATGTAAACCTGTGGTCGTGCCAAAAGTGTCCGCTATTGGTCAGTATTCCTCTTTCGTGCGGTGCAAATCTCCAGATCGGTGTGATGTCGAGTTTCTGATAATAGAAAAGGAGGTGCTTCAGGCCTCGCGGTAGTGTGACAGGTGGACCAGGAATTGTGCAGCGGGGCTCGTGCGCTTTGGGTTCTGAATGACTATTGGAAGCAGCTTTTCCAGGGTTCTAAGGACTGGTCACACGGCCAGACAACATGCATACTTTTTGATACTAAGCTCGGATGAGGCCAAATCTCTGCCTCATGAGGTGCTGTCTCACACGGCATATATGTACATACTGTACTGAGCGTGACCAGATGAAGCCGTTACGCACTTTCTGGTACTTTCGCTGAGGCTGTGCCGTTTTCGAGGCTGGCACGCCTGAGCCTACTTCACTCGTATAAGTAGCGGTCGTGATAGGCTTACCTTGTAGCTCTCCGCAGTTCTCGTCATTCCCATTCGCACGACCTCTCCATATTCTCCGCAACCGTGTCTAAAAACAATGTCATCCCCTACTTCTACCCGATCGACTGATTCTGCTGCCTCTGACGTCTACGCCAACGCCTCGGTCTTCAAGAATTCGCCGTTTTACAAGAACGAGCAGCTTGACGACCTTTCTCACGGTTCGACTTCCAAGGCCCGTCGTTGGTCAGGGGCAAAGAAGAGCCCAGGCGAGGGCAGATCCCACTTTGAAGCTAGGGTGACCGGCAGTGATCAGAAGAAAGACCCCCTCCTGAAGAACGACACCGTATCCATCAAGAAGAACAAAGAGCTCACGACCAGAATGAAGGTAAGTTGCCCTCGGGCGTTGGAGCGTCGTAGCGCTTTTGTTACGAACTGCAAGCTCACACAATTGCCATTCACTTTCGTTTCGCCGGCATGACAGAAAAATCATAAGCCTGACCAAGCAGCCAAGGTCTACGATGCCGACCACCGCCAGTGATCAAAGCCACCCGTGTCTGGCATAGGCCATGGCAACTAACCCTGTCTCGGCTCTCTCACTTGTAACAGCACACCAAAGCGCACTCGAGCCTTTTGACGTCGTAGTCTGATGATGAAATCGATCTGTACTTTCTCGCCGTCCATAGCATGCGTGTAGATTGGTACCACAGGGTGCATGCGTAGGTAAGATAACGTGTCGATAATTCAGTCGCTTTTCACATAAAACGAGCTTGTATCCAACCTTATAAGCAATATCTCGACTGGCGTAGCGCCTTCAAGGTCAGCTCGTTGAGTATCCTTCCCCCTGGCATCCTGGTCTAGCTGCCGCAGGTCTTCAAGTTCATCATCTGCAAGACGATGGCGCTCTGCCTCGATATCTTTCCGCCTTTTAGGCAGCTTGCTATCAACCGGCTTTTCCGTGCCTACAGCCTTCTGGTCTGATATCGGTCTTCGATCCCTGAGGATCAGCAGAGCTTGTACAAACGTGTCGACTCGGGAGCGGAACTGTCGATACAGCTTTGCGAAGTCGTTGTAGGTCGGCGTCTCGACACCTGGACCTGGCCGGTGATAGTCAGCACACATCTGCGAGAAGTCCAAAATTGCCTGCAAAACCGTGTTGAGAATTTTGGCGATACCGCGTTGTCTAGACTTGAGGAATGTTGTCTCCAGCATCCTGTCCAGCACCCTTTCATGGTATCTGGCAAGCGAGAAGACGTCTTTCAGCTCGAAGTTGGAAGTCAATAGCGCTTCTTTCTCCTCCTCTCCTAGAACCTCGTCGTCCAGGTCTTCCCCCTCATCGTTGTATGCTCCACCTGCAAAAGATGGCCCTCTGCGACCTTTGTTTCCTGAGTTTAGCTCGTCTGTGACTTCTCGCTTCACCGTGTCAAGCCGCTGCATGAATCTCGTCCAGTGCCAGTCAATTCCAATTTCCTGAACAAATGTTCCGTAGGTATGGAGGAATTGGTTCGTCTCCCAGCGTAGACGCTGCAGCAGGGACTGAAGTGCAAAGTCGAGGGTGAAAGCAGCGCTTGGAGACTTAAAGGTATCCTGGAAGACTGACCTCATGGCCACCTTGCACCGTTTGATACGAAGAAGTAGATTCCAGAGCCTCTGATAACGTGACTGAGCCAGCTGCGTCAGCAGCGGCGAGATCAGAGGCGGAGGATGGAAGGAGAGTGTGAGCCAGTCCAGACCGTCTATCGACGCAGGGTCTGACCATGTTGGTTTGCCAGCACGCGTAGAGGTTGAGGGCGGTTCGATGATGGCGAATGACAAGCGCTCGTCCAAATCTTTGTAGGCTAGAGAGACAGCGTCTTCCCCGTCCGGTGAAGGTCGCTTGTGCGTCGAATTACGGTGTTCATGTGATTGACGCATGCCCGAAACGGTCTCGAGAACGGCCGTGTTGAGTGCCGACGACAAGAGAGAATCATTAGGCGGCCATATGCCATCGCTAGTCAGTCGCTGATTCATGGCCACCACAGGCTGCGATCTTTGCGCACCTCTGGCGTGAGATCCCTGATCCAAAGCACTTCTATGATCGATTTCGAAAAGACTCGAGATAATCTGCCGTTCGAAGTGTTGACTACCTAGGAGCAGGAACTGCTTGCAAGTCTCTAGGTATGTACCCAAGCCTAAGTCCTGGAAGAAGACGTTGATAAGCGAGGCGTTGATCAAGCGGGACCAGCTCTGGTATGGGGACACGAGACTGCGTTGAGTAACAGAGTCGAACGAAGACTGCTGAATCGCTGGAAATGACTCGTCACGAGCAAACGCGGCTTTGGCTATGTAAACGAGAAGAGCGTTGTCCGCTAGTACGTCTGGTTTTGCTGGTCTGGCTCCCTCTGCTGCAACGTCCACGCTGTTGGGCCTGGGATTGCTTTCGACAATGTTCTGGCTGCCTAAACCAGATGGCTCAGCACTGAATCGCCTGGCCATCACTTCAAACACGTCCTTTTCTCGATCCAAGTCAAGAGCGCTAAGGGCTAGGTGTGGCGTCAAGGGTGATGGCTGGGCCTTAGGTGATGCTATCTGACCGGGAAGGCGCGTCGACAGAGGTTGAGGGCTACCACTGTATGAACTACAAGAGGTTGCCTTTTCTCGTGCTCTCCTGTGGCGCTCCCGTCGCCACGTAACAATGCTACGTTTGAAATTTGCTACATGTTCTTCAACGTTGATGTGCTCCAGCTCTGATTCTTCTGGAGACCAATTCCAGGTGGGAAGGTGCGAGTCATGATGCTTGTGCGACTGCTCAGCACCAAGATTCCATGGACATATGAGGGGGTGGTCTCGCGGGGCTGCCTTTTTGAGTAAGCGAAGAGCTCTGCCCGCTTCTAGAAAATCTCTCGCCGCATGAAAGCTTAGGAAACTTGGTACAGCTGATGGCCGTAGTGTGTAACCGACATCCTCCTCACCTCTTTCGTCGAAAGACCATTCGATTTCAGCACCGCTCCAAGGTACAGCTATCTTTCTTGCTTGACCGTGTGACTTCTCGATGGTGCTCAAAGCAAGGTCACCATCATCATCCGATCCGCCGGTTCTACTGGATTGAAAGCCAGGGAAGCCGATCCATATCGCAATCTGTGACCGCCAGGAAGCGCTGGTCTGATCAAGCAGATATGCCAATACAGCTGATGACAATGCTGATGCTGCTGAAGCGAGGGAGGCTGCCAGATGAGCATGAAGATGAGACAGGCATGCGTGTGTTGAGCTGAGCCACGCTAGAGTCCTAAAGGGCGGTGCACGAGGCTGTCCACACGAGAGCAGATTGCCGAGTGCTTGCAGGATGGTTTGTGGTTGTTGCAGGCCTGCCTGTGCATTCAAAATAGCCGCCGAGTTGGCTCCTGATTGCTCGAGCAGTGATAACTGTGAAGACGACCAAGCCTGAAGTTCGCCTTTCAACCATGTGAGGACATTGTTCAAAGCAAAGGCGAAAGCTGGCGCCTCTTTGCAGCCTGGGTTAGTATCTTGGCGGATCGCAGAAAGTCGATCGTCAAGCCTGCGAACAAGAGCACCTAGGTCAAGGAATGACCGGATGATCGCATCTGAAGATTCCGGTGACCATCCTAGGATACGCTCTGATCCTATCCATGGCTGTAACACCGGAGGGGGGTTGGAAAGCGGATGCTTCTGCTCGTCCTCATCATGCTGCTGGCACTTCTGATAGGTACGGAGTGCCGCCCTAGAAGATCTGACATCGGTTCGATGCCGTGCGGTCCGAGCCCACAGGAACGAGCAGGTACTCTCGTCCCACAAGAAATGGTCGGAAGACGTCCCAGTAGAGGCAGTACTGAGAAGCGAACGGACGACTCTGGCTGCAGGATGTACGGGAGCTAGATGCATGCTCTCCAGATCCGGAACGGTGCCGAGAAGCAGTGTTTCCTGGAGCGCTTCAGACAGAAAAGAGCCTGTCGGATCACCGCGAGCATCATGGTAGCAATAATCAGAGAGTCTCGGCTGCGCAGATTGGCCTCGAAACCGTACACGGTGCTGCCGATCCTTTGCTTCAAATACTTGTTCTTCCCAGAGAGAGGAATTTGCTGAGATACTCGACGAGGTTAGAGTGCTTGAACTGCTTGACCTCCGTGCTGATCGACTAGTGCTGGCACGAAGTTTGGAAAGTGAAGTCAATTGCGGTTCAGATGGGCCATCATAAACTTGGCGTGGAGCTGCGCTGACAGATTCAAGTTCTCCCTGTGAGCGCTTCCCTTCCGAAACTTCTGTCGGGAACACCGCTTGTCTGGGGAGAGCCTCGATCTGAAACTGTCCAGTGTGCGCCGGGCGGTAGGAATCAGGCGCTCGAAGGAGAGTCGATGCAATGAGCTGCTCGACAGATTCATCTAGCGCCTCTGGTAAAGGAGGCACCGTCAGCAGTGGGAGAGCGGTAAAGGTCATCGCAGTGAGAACCTCGAGCGCAGGGAGGCGCACGGGAGGAGAATGACTATGATGGAGGTAATTGTAGTTGTCCGCGGTTAAGCTCAGCTTGCGTACGCAGTCACATCTGGCTAACGGAGATGCCGATTAAGGTGTTGGACTCCGATCTTTAGCCTTCGCGCTGCACCCGCCATGAAATGGCGAATTCATCAACGCGTCGGTACGTGACCGTAAACGCAAACTCCACCTCAAGTAGTGAATGGGCTCGTTGGTGACTTCGCTTGAAGCTGTCGAAAGGATACCTTTTTCGCAAAGTGCTGCCTGCCTTCATCTTAGTCTGCGAGCGCTCTGCGAACCCGGTAGCTGATCAGTCCACAAACGGCATAGCTGACAGATGCCGTCCGCTCTGCATAGACTCCCGGCCACGGGCTCACACCCTCAGATCGAGGACCTCAACAAGACCTTCCTAGTCCCCTTGGGCTCCAGGTCTTATAGCAAACAGTATGCACAACTATATGACTATCGACTCGCCTACCTCAAGAAGCGCATCATCCAGAGAGCAAAGCACAGATGGGTCGACAACTTCGAGACATTCTCACAGAGTCAGTCTCAGCTGGATGACGAGGCTATGCTGAACGAAGAGCAAGTCGAGGCATCTACGGAGCACCAAGAGGGCCACCAAGACGACTTTGCCCGACCTGGTCCTTCTACATGGGAACGGCCAAAACTCTCAAAAGTTCGCATGGTGGAACCCCCCATTCACGTGGACCGCATTCTCGACGTTCGCCAAGGAGATATCTGCTTCATCGTTGGTAATCTTTATTGCGCCATGCCGCTCAAGCCCGATGTACTCGAGGACCTTACACGAGAGGTAAGTTCATCCTCCCCTGACTCACCTCCCTTCTCCGAGCCATTTTAATGACGATCGGTTTGCCTTCCACAACGCAGCAATGGCTCGCCCCTCAACCGGTGCGGTCAAAGTTCGTCGATTATGAAAGGGACGAACTGTTCATCGAAGACCAAAGTGGTAGGGTCAAGCTAGTGGGAAATGCTATCAAAGGCGGTACAGCTCTGCGAGCCATGCTTATCACTGGCGTTGTCGCCGCCGTCCTCGGGACCGAGACTCGCGCAGGAGACTTCGACGTGGTGGATGCTGTATTCGCCAGTTTGCCGCAGCCCTCGCCAACCAATGGTTCATTGGTCGAACAAAAAGGCGAGGGCCGCAGTCACGAAGACACCGATCAATGGGTCGTTCTGATGAGTGGCATGGCAATCGGCGGGGAAGATGCGTTAGAGGCTGAGCTCAGCATGCAATTTCTGACCGAGTGGCTCACTGGTGAGCTTGGCGACGAGTCGGACCGCATCGTAAGCTCCAAGGTGGTGGCAACCGTAATAGCTGGCAATTCGCTTGCGCCTCCGGTGCGTTCGGAGGAAGAGAGCAAGCCCAAGCGCTACGGCCAGGAAGGTCCGACATATTCCCCAGCCCCTACCTTGGCGCTTGATCAGCTCCTCACCGATCTCTGCTCTGCTATGCCTGTGCATATCATGCCTGGAGAACAGGATCCGGCCTCAGTCGCCATCCCTCAGCAGCCGATTCATTTCGCTCTCCTTCCGAGGGCGGGTAGGTTCGACTCGTTGCAGCGCGAGACCAATCCTGCTTGGGTCGGCCTTGGTGGTCGCCATCTTCTCGGCACTTCGGGTCAAAACATCGATGACATCTTCAAGTACGTGACTGAAGACGACGACAGTCGCATCGAAATGGCTCTTCGAACCCTCGAATGGGGTCATCTAGCTCCCACCGCGCCGGATACTCTCTGGTGCTATCCATTCAAGATAAATGACCCGTTCGTGATCAAACAGAGACCCGACATTCTCTTCATTGGCAATCAACCCAAGTACGCCTCTGCGCTCTACCACTTCGCCGATGCCGCAGACGACGACCAGGGCAAGGACGATGATTCACAGAGCCAGCAACCCGTGCAGTCTGACGCTCGGGGTTGCCGGGTGGTGCTGATTCCCGAATTTGCCAAAACGAAACAGGTGGTGCTTGTCAATCTCTCCACCCTCGATGCCAAACTAGTTCAAGTGGACGCTTCCCTGTGATTATAACCATCAGTGCAACGTAGCCTAGCATTGTGCTGCTAGTGTGTGCGTGAAGCACATTTGTACGGAACCGCGAACAGCATTCTACATGCTCGTGCCACTCGCGCCCTGCGGCGACATGGACAGTATGCTACTACTATGCGGATGGAAGTCCAATGTCGCGAATACGCTCCCAGACCCTCTTTTGACGCCTCAGCGCATTGCCGGCGTCCACGACTGCCCCTTGCTCGCCTTCGTCGAACATTGACAGGTTGCTGTACTGGCCAGCGGCGTTATTGATGAGGTCCCTCAGTGCGTCCCATTCGTCCAACACTACGCCGGCCAGGTTGGTGGGGTGGATGGTGGGGACGTTGAAAGAAGGATCCCACTCCCGTTCCAGGTCGGCAAAGGTGGCATCCAGACCCGTGAACAGTCCGTCCGCCTCGCTGTCGGCTGCACTCGGGCCTCCGCTACCTCTCCCTGCCGCAGCATCAACAAAGAGAGGATACGAATCGCAGAGGATGCTTCGAAACTCGTCACAGCGGTTGCTGGCTGTCTGGATGGTGAGCCTGCGGAATTTGTCGTTCCTAGACGGACGCGCAGGCGCCAAGCCTTCGCTGAGCTCCAAGGAGGACAAATCTGTCCATAGTGCATCAATGATATTGTTGTTTGAGCGATCAGACACGGCACCCTCGTCTCCTGGCGTTGTCGAGCCCGTCGTCGGGTCTGAACTTGCCGTAGTATCCAAGATGCTACCTTCGTGCGCTTCTTCACTAAAGCTCTCAGTAACGTGTCGTCTTGGGCGTTGAAGTAAGCGACGCAGCACGTTGGAATCTCGGGTAATGTCGCCGTAATCCTTCGGTGCAGACCAGATAAGCCACTCTAGGTCTGCCAGGGTCCGGATCTCGTCAGCTTCCTCGAAGGCAAGATTCGTGTCGACAATCCGGAGTACCTTGACTTTCCTGAAGATGGGCGCACTGAAGCCCCCAACGAAGCTGTGAGGATTAATGCTAGTGAGGCGGAGCGGCTGACATGCCGAGCCATACGTATGTGCTGCATGTAGGCTCAACAGCTCGCCGGCAAGCGCCACGTCTTGAAGCTTCCTGCACGACCTGAGTACGACTCGAACAGAAAAGTGGACCTTCTCGCGCATTTCTGTGATGTAGCGCGCTTCGTTGTAAGCAGGCGGTGACAGCGCTGTGATGAGGTCCGACGTGGAATCATCGGGCCCCACCCACAGACGCTGTACATATCGGGCGATGCGACTGTTCGATCTGGCAAGAGCAGCGAAAGCATGTATGGCAGATGACGAGCACAACGCTACCGTTGAATAAATCACCGGCGCCAGTCTGTCATGATAGTGCTTGGAAAGGCAAAGGAGGTGAACTTTGGCCTCGTTGCTGGAAGCGCCTTCAGCGGCGAATTCAAGAATGAAAGCTATAAGCTCTCGTGGAAGCGAGGACGCCAACGATTCGAGTCGGGAAGCCGGGCCCTTGCTCGTTGAGAGCGATGAGGCGTTATCCAGAGCCCGTTTCCGGGTCTTGTTGGGGCCAGCGCCCGCCTTCGTTGGCGCCGGGACCATCCTCTGCCAGCTTGAGGACCCCAAGGCACGAGGCAAGGATCTTCACCGAAACATGTCCCGCCTGTCGCGCAGCAACTAGTACCACACAAACCCGGCAAGGATACCTTGACCCGTAATGCTGCCACCGTGCACAAGCGATCTTTGTGGTAAATAAGCCGTGGTGGTAGTGGTCGCTGAAGGTGCAGACGTGAATGTGAATGTGAACCTTGAGTATGCCTCCACACCAACCATCGTTACCACGGTCACAAGGCACCGACTCACACCGGTCCTGTGAGAGACGCACGGGTTGAGCGAGTGACGCTACTTAACTACTTTGTACGATATAACGGCAAACTTCGACCCGCATAGCAACAACCGTCTTCGTGGCCTAGTTGGTTAGGGCGTAGGTCTCATACGCTATGACAACGATCCTGCCTCGCAGGAGCACACCTACGAACTGCTAAAAGTTCATGACATCCTAAGATCGCGAGTTCGACTCTCGCCGAGGACACTTTTATCGCGCCGAACAAAAATTAACTCCTTTTTGCGTAATCATCTTTTTGGCCCCATTCGGCTGATTTTATTTTGCCACACACTTTGTTGAGGTCGTGAGTGAGTGAATGAGAGAGGCCTGGTCTGTATCGAGGGTTAAAGGGTGTCTGTCTCTGGTGAGATCGATAGGATGAATGAATGGATGTCAATTAAATCACGATGCTAAATGGTAGGAAACACGCGGTTGTGTGGGAATAGGACGGAAAGACGGTATGGGAGCTACTCGTCCATGTCATTATCGTCATGGCCCGCTGCAGGACCGTTGCCGCTTGCAGACACTCCGCCGAGTTGTTTGCGCGGGAGAGGAAGGCCAGAGTAGGCGAGCTTGAAAGGCTGGCTCCACTTCGGGTAGATCCTCTTGTACAGGTTCATCAGGACGGTGTCCATTTGGGAAATCGGACCGTCGAAATGTGCCTTAAAGTATCCGTGCGTACCCAGAGACTCGGTGATGTGCCCTGTCCTGCCCAACTTGGTATGGAGAGTGATGGGCTTGAACCAGTAGACGTCCTCTGGGTTGAAGAACATGAAGCGAATCGTTGCCGTCTTCTTGTGCACTTTGAAGGGATGTCCGCTGAGCAGGATTCTCTTGGCGTTGATCCGTGTGGGTCCAGCATCGAGCAGGTTGCCAAAGCCAACAAGATGGGGCATCTGCGACGCGGAGACGCCACGCTGGTCATATCCGCTTTCGCCATCCTCGGCACGTTCACGGAGAAGAACAGCAGGCGCGGTGCTACCACCAAAGGTAATGGGCGCGTATACGGTTGCGACCGAAGCCGAGACGCCTTGCCGCAGGTACTTTTCGAATTTGTGCACATTGTTGACGCCCTTGCCACCTCCACGGCTGTGCTGACTGAAGATCGGGTTCACGCGGAATCGTCGAGGACCAAGGCAAAGAATCAGCGGATCTTTGGACCTTATGGGCGCCTCGTACTCTGTGTTTCTCGTTACTGTAAAGTTGAGGACGGACTTCTTGTGCTCATGTCTCAGCAGGCCAAACACGACGAACGGAACCGGGCAGTCGACCGCCGGCAGCGCACCAGCGAGGTTGGATGCTCGAGCACGGATAGCGGCGGCCTTCGGCACGTCCCTGATCCATACGGTCACCCGGAACCCGGGCTGCACGCCGTCCAACAGAGCCGCACCCTCTACTCTTCTCCGGGTCTTGTGGAAGTCTTCGAACTGGAAGATCCGGGCGTAGTCTCGGGGCAGATCCTCATACGGGTCCCAAGGAGAGGTGCGGAAAGACTTTAGTCCCCGGTATCGAGCAAACCGAGTCCTGGCTGCAATCTCCAGTGGGGTATCGACTTCGTCAGGGAACTCAGCATCCTCTCTCTCTTCGCGTTCCCGTTTCCGTTGCTCTTGGTAGACGCGGTACTCTGCCTCCGCTTGCGCGTCATCGACATCCTCGAAGGGGATCTCGGACATGCTATCGCTCGGCTGAGCATTGGTCGCTGCGATCGCGTTCGCCTTCATACGCTCATATTCGTCGATGGCAGCGTTGACTTGCTCATCCCCCTCTTCCCCGTCCATGGCTTCATCTGAGAAGCCATCTTCGTCCTCATCTTCCTCTTCTTCGTCGTCGTCGTCGTCCTCATCGTCGGATTCGATGATCCATGCAGCGCGATACTTGGCGTTATCCTTTGCATTATTGCTTCCCTTGACAATAGTCTTTGGCGTTGTACCGGGTAAAGCAGGTGGTGGAGGCATTTCCCCGTTAGCGGACCGCTTCGCGAACTGATCTGCCGCCTGCATCTCTTCCTCCGTCGGCCAAGTCTGCTCGTTCATCAGATCGTCTGGCTCATTTTCCGAAACCAAGTCGTCCGCGAACTCGTTATCCCTGTCTTGGAGCACCTCTCCTTCCACGAGGGGAGTGTCTGCAGCAGACCCGTCCCTGTCGTCATCCATCATGTCTTCGCTAGCAGTCGTCGCACTTGCTTTTGTTCGCTTCGCCCGAGCGTTGGGAGGTGGAGCATAAGTGAGTTTTTCTATCTCGAAGTCACCAAAATCGGGTAGATGAATCAAGCGGTCTGCTGACAGAGGAGCGCCGCGAATCCATCCGCTGACCTTTAGTGTTCCCTGTCCGTGTTGATCTACACCGGAAATATCCTGAGCGGTAGCATCCGAAGCAGACGCAGGAACAGAGGCTTCCCATTCGGCACCTTCGGTCACCATCCAGGCCCGGAAATCCCGCCAGGCAACACGCTTTGGAGTGGCAGTGGCCAGGGTCCGGACGAGGGAGCCTCTTTCAGCCTTGTCGTCGAGGGCATGCACCTTTTCCACGTCGGGGGAAAAGTACTTGGCGAAGCTCAAGAGTGACTTGCGAACCTCGTTGGCCGCCTTCAGGGCAGCCCCCGCCTTCTTGCTTCCGCCGACACCAGTGGCGCCGTCTGGATGGAGAGTAGGTACTGCAACGAGCACAGTTGGTAGACCTTGAGCTTGAAGAGTTCGTAGACATAGCTCACCCCATGAGCCAGGGTCGATGGCGGTGGAAGCTGACAGAACGAGCAGGACGAAGTCTGCCGACTTGCAGGCGTCGAGAATGGGATAGAGAGCGCCGTACGGGAGAGGAAGGAATTGAAGTGTCTGTCTGAACCTAGTTGCCTCAAGCTCGCAGAACGAGGCGCCGCTCTTGAGCGCATCATCAACGCTTCGGCCAGGTACGGGCTGGACTCCTCCCTCGATGCCCTCTTCCTGGATCCTTCTGACCGCTTCCCACGAGTCACCATCTTCTGCCAGATCCACCACAGCACATATCCGCGGTGCCCCGGCGCCGGCACCAGCAAATCCTTTTCCTAGTCCATCCCTCCCTTCTCTAGAACTCGAAGTGGAGAAGATCCGGTTCGATTGAACAAGGGCATGACGCTTGGAGCGCTGGGCTTGCTTGGCATAATTACGTCGGTGTTGGCGAGAACCAGTCTCGTTTCCAGACGCCGAAAGAGGGGAAGCTTTGTGGGACGAAAGTCTGGAGCTCGACGATTCCTGAGCAGAGCGACCTTTCGAGGCCTCTCGGAGAGATGTTTTGGTGGAGTGTTTAGATTTGAAAGATTTGTTGGTTTGCCTCAACGAAGAGGGTCGGTGATGGTGTGGCATGATGTTGAGGAGGATCAGCTAATGGTCTAACTGCTCATCTGTCAGATGAATCGTTGTGGATGATGACGATGGCAAGAGTAAGTGTTGGTGCTCTATGGCGGTAGCGTTTCGGTTGGTCTAAGAAGAAACAGGAAAACTCGAAAAATTCTCTCAAAATCGCTTTGCACCAACGGGTTTTTTCCTTTGAACTCAAGTACTTCCTCCACTTCCAAGTCGAGGCCTATCAAAGTACTGCGGGATTAAGGGCAGACCAACCACACATGTATACATACTATATACCGTACTTCTCGGTATGCTTCCCTCCTGGACGCAGCAAAAGTCTCGTTGACTCTATGACTGCATCTTGTTGAGAAGCATGGTAACATGGTAAGCGGTAACGTGAAGAATGCAGTAGCTATACAGATCTGATTAGCGAGACAGCAAGACGAATTTCATTGCCTACGGGCTAGATCTATGCTGTAATGAAGGCTTTGCCATGCGTGATACGTATAAATAGCGGGGAGCGATAACAGCCACAATCCGTGACAGCATGCCCGCTTGTTAGTCCCCGACCTGGTCCCCGACGAGCACGACCCACTATCCGACAAAGCAGCCGGGCGACGACTGGTCGTTGATCGTCGGGACCGACTGAAGTGGAGAAGAATGTCAATGTGCTACATAGAGGCGATGAAACGCCAAGAGCGCTTCGATCAATATACTTGGCTCGAAGGTCTGCTGTTGGTTGGTGTGGGTGGTTGGCTGGGATATGGGCTCGGTGTCGGAGGAGGCGCAAAGAACTTGAATCTTAGTCGATGCAGGATGGGCAACTTCGGGAAGAGCACAAAGAGGAGCGCTGAAAAGTTGAGCCCAAACAGCAACGGGTTGTAGCGTGTGTAATGAGTCGAGATCAGGAAGAGACCGATGGGGACCGATGTGAGCCACTTCTTGGCGGGGGTATATTGGGCACCTTCATCAATCTGTTCCCACAGAGTGAGCTGGTCGTAGGCGCCAGCATTGGACTCAAACGGCGTTCCTGTAACATAGTGAAACATGATGTAAGAGAGGGCCATGTAGCCAAGATTGACCAGCGTCCAGGAAGTGTCTTGCTGCATCGCGGGGATGACATCCAAAAGGATCTTGGCAAGCAGAATAAGGACAACATGGATTACCCATGCCCCCTTGTAATTTACCCAGTCGGCATTCGCGTTGAAACCTGCGGACTGGTCCAGCATCTCCTCATGGGTCTGTTCGACGCGTGTTACCGAGACGAGGGATGACGATCTGGGCCGCCCATTGTGAGAACGATGGACAGGCGGAGGAGCAGCGCCGACTGCCGTGGTTGTGGATGTAGAAGACGACGATGGATAGCTCATCCCAGGAGGACTGATGTGAAGTGAGGGCGTCTTCCCATCCCGGCCCGTTGATGCACTCATGTCTGCTGAAAAGTCTTGTAAGAACGGTGCAACGCTCTAAAAGATGTAAGATGGAAGCCGTGCGCTGGAAGCCAATTCCTGAGCGCCAAGTACAAGGAGCGATTGTTTGTCTCCAAGAGCTTTCAGACCGTCGACGGTGATAGTCCGTAGGGAAGGCGGATGTGGCAACCTGGTAGGGAAAAAGGGGAACCCTGTCTACGTCAAGACTTTCGAGAACGATGAGCAAAGAGACGGTTTGCGCTTACAGACTGAGCCTGAAACGCAGTTGGGAAAGGCGATTTGCTGACTTGACTGATAGGCTTCTCAGGTTGGATCTATGCTAATCGGGTACAACTGACAGAGCTTAGCTGCGCTTGTTGTCGAACCCCGATTTGAGCTTGGTTGCGCTGCAAATTTAACACTAAATTGTTCTTCCGGGCTGTGGGAGACCAACACGCAACAAAATTGGACTTGCGCGCGCGAAGAATCCCAACTCCATTTCTATTTAACTGCACGACGGCTCGAAATTCGCTCAATAGCCATCTGTTCGTCTACAATTGAATGCACGGTCCCGCAGTAAAATGCCGTGCGGGTTCGTCCTTGATGGTTGCCCCTTTCTTCCTATAAGGCTACAGGCTTCACCTCGACCGCCTGCTCACCCTTTATCTTCATTCCTTGCACTCTCATCTCACCCAACGCAAACGGCTGGATCGTTTCGCACCGTAGTTCAAGCATCAAAATCATGGCTCTCGCCAACACCATTTCGGCTGCACAGGCTTACCTGGGCGAAGGGTTGCCGACCTCACTCATCGCATCCGCCTCGGAAGCTCATCCCAAGCCAGCTAATCAAAACTTTACTTATGGCACTGCTGGCCTTCGTACCAAAGCTGACGTTCTGGACAGCACCTGCTTCCGAGTAGGTCTGATTGGCGCGCTACGAAGCAAGAAGCTGGGCGGTAAGACGATTGGATTGATGGTTACCGCAAGTCACAATCCTGAAGAGGACAATGGTGTCAAAATGGTTGACCCTCGCGGAGAGATGCTCGAATCTTCCTGGGAGCCTTTCTGCACCGAGGTGGCCAACGCGAGCGACTCTGATCAGCTCATTGCCTCGCTGGAAAGACTGGTAGCTCACTTCAAAGTCGATCTTTCATCACCTGCTTCCGTTGTTGTGGCTTACGATACACGACCATCTTGCAAGCAGCTTGTCCGAGCTATCGTCGATGGACTGTCCGCACTTGGAGCGCAAACCATCGACGCTGGCCTCAAGACAACTCCACAGCTCCACTATCTCGTCAAGTGTCTCAACACCCAGGGCACCGAGGACTCCTACGGTGAACCGAGCGAACAGGGTTACTACAAAAAGCTCGCAGAAGCCTATCTGCGACTTGTGCCGGAAAAGTCCGATTCTTCGCCCCTTATCGTGGATTGTGCCAATGGTGTCGGGGCCTACGCCCTCATTAATCTGATCAAGTACATCCCAGAGGATCGTCTAGCCTTTAGGCCGTTACGTACCAGTACGACGACTCCGGGCGCACTCAACAACGGCTGTGGCGCTGACTACGTCAAGACCAATCAAACCCTACCTGCTGGCTTCGAGAAGGAAGGGCTCAATGCTCATGAGAGGATGTGCTCCTTCGATGGCGATGCCGACAGGGTAATCTTTTACTACTTGACCGGACCTGCCAATCTGAAGGAATCCTTCAGACTTCTGGATGGTGACAAGATCGCTTCGTTAGCTGCGGGCTACCTTTCGGAGCTAGTCAAGACGGCAGGTGTTGACCTCAAGCTGGGTTGTGTCCAGACAGCCTATGCCAACGGCAACTCCACCAAATATTTGAAGCAGCGCGTCCCCGTCACTTGCACGCCTACCGGTGTCAAACATCTGCATCATGCCGCCGAGTCATACGACATTGGCGTTTACTTTGAAGCCAACGGCCACGGAACCGTACTGTTTTCTCCTTCGGCACAGCGCAAGATAAAAGAGGCGGCTCCAGCCTCACCCGCTGCTCAAGCTGCGCTAGAGCAGCTAAGCGCTCTGATGGACCTGATCAACCAGACGGTCGGCGATGCCATATCAGACATGTTGCTGGTTGAAGTGATCCTACGAGCGCGTCAATGGGGGCCGGCTGAGTGGGATGGGGCCTACGAAGACCTTCCCAACAAAATCCTGAAGGTCAACGTCAAGGACCGTTCCATGTTCACGACGGAAGATGCCGAAAGAAGGCTGACGAGCCCCCCCGGACTTCAAGACAAGATCGACGAGCTGGTGGGCAAGTACAAGGATGCAAGAAGCTTTGTGCGTCCAAGCGGCACGGAAGACTGCGTGAGGGTCTACGCCGAATGCGCGATCCCGAGCGAGCTAACTCCTCTTGCCAATGGTGTCGCCAAGCTGGTTTCGGATTACGGTGCCATGTAGAAGTCGCACTCCTACTTGCCGATGCTCGATGCAATGTACTTGCCATACAGTGTATGTGTTTCTCACCTGTGTGCTGTTGAATATAGTTGCTATCGTTCTCTACATCAAGCTATGAAACGACAAATGATGTAGGCAAGTGTACATGTTCAGGGCAGGCTGAATGCTAGTATGGTGGACAATGGGCAAGAAGTACACGATCCGTTGCGTATGTTCTTGCCTTTCACATTCAAACTAATCACGGCTGCGATTTGAACCACCAACAATGCACGCAGCTTCAGCAGGCGTTGTAAGATCGAGCGGGGAAGACGTGGTGAAATAAAGCCGGTCGCTACTTTGCCAATTCTCCGCGTCGAGCTTGCTAATTCACCTGAGCCGGTTGGTTCGGCTTCGAAGTCGCCTCAAACAAGGGTGACGAGGATACACATCTACCGCCCAAGCGGGGACCCCAAACAACACGTTGACGCCTCCTTCTTGACCATCAAGCACATCCCCCTCATCTCTCACCCTATTAGAACGGCCTCTTGATCGTGGGGCTCGACGTCTTCCATCACGTCGCAGCGGGCAAAGTGCAGAACCCCACAGCGACGAGTCCCTGGAACCGGCCAACGTCCTAGCATTGCCTAGTGTTCGGTTTCCTTTGACACACTCTCCGCTCTGCTCTGTTCTTCCACCATTGCACATTGCTGCCCAGCATACGAGTTGAGCTCACCAAGGAGCCGCAAGGCGGTTGTTGGCCGACACGTGCAGCTGAATTGGCAGTAACAAGCCATATCCGGTCATCAAAAGGCGAAAGAACGAAGGTTTGAATCACTACTCATCTTCGACGAGGATGGTAGCGCCAAGGCCAAGACATCCGCCATTGTGCGAAACAGACACAACAGCTTCGGATCCAAAAGATGCCACCCCGCTTGTTCGAGCCGCCGCGGACGTCAAGGGTAAGGGTAGAGCCTATGATCATGGCGACGATGGCTACTCAATAGCGCCGCCTGCCCAGAAAGCACTATCGCCTGCTATCCCTGCCGTACTGGGCGAACCAACCGACAAGACGAGCTGGAATTACGTGCTCCGCTCAGGCATCGCTGGTGGCATTGCTGGGTGCGTCGCCAAGTCCTCCATTGCGCCACTGGACAGGGTCAAAATCTTGTTTCAGGCGCAGAATCCAGAGTTTCAAAAGTACTCGGGCAAGTGGCTGGGGGTGTTCAACGCAGGACGGGATATCGTCAAGACGGATGGGCCCATGGCTCTGTTTCAAGGGCATAGCGCTACTCTGATGAGAATCTTCCCCTACGCGGCAATCAAGTATATGGCGTACGACAAGCTTCACTTCTATCTGATGCCTACGAGGGAGAGCGAGACATCTGCCAGGCTCTTCTCGGCAGGGGCCATGAGCGGAGTACTCTCCGTTTTCCTCACTTATCCGCTAGAGTTGATCCGCGTACGTTTGGCCTTCGAGACCAAACGGAAAAAGCAGAAGGGCGGGCTGAGGCGTATCGTCAAGATGATCTATTCCGAGGGGACCACGGAGGCTCCCTTCAGCGGTGATGCGCGCAAGCGGGCCGCACGCATGGCGCAACAAACTGCGCAACAAGGCAAGGCGCACCTTTCTACCTCATCTGCCAATGCCATTTCTGCAGCGGCTGCCAACTCGATTGAAGGCGCACTGCGGGCGGCAGATCCTCACGTTCCTTCATCTGCTGTGCCGGCAGGTAACAGCCTGCTAGCCAAGTACCCCATCCTCAAGTTCTATCGAGGATTCAGCGTCACTGTGATGGGTATGGTGCCGTATGCCGGCACTTCGTTCCTGGTCTTTGGTCGCTGTAAGACGCTTCTGCAGGACCTCTTTCCACCTGCCGAGCCGCCCACGGCCTCCGCTGGGTCACGACGGCAGTGGTACTGGCCAAACAAAACCGTGGTGGATTTGTCAGCCGGCGCGTTGGCCGGAGCTTTGTCTCAGACGGCGGCGTATCCCTTCGAAGTGATTCGACGCCGGCAACAGGTAGGCGGAATCATTCGTCCCGGAGCGATGCTCGGGATGTGGGAGACCGCCTCCTGGATTTACAAGACGAGCGGTCTGCGCGGCTTTTACGTAGGACTCAGCATCGGGTTCCTCAAGGTGGTCCCCATGACCAGCATCTCCTTTGCCGTCTGGATGGGAATGAAAAGGCAGATGGGCATCTGACCGGGGCAAACCCCTTGCTCACCTGCAGCCAAGCCTCTGAAGTGTCTCCAAGAACCTGCGGTCGTGTTGTAGATTGGCGGTGGTACGGAGGAGGAGTATGTAATCGGCGGCTTTCTCGTCCACCCCGATACTAGCTGTAAACATGTACTGAGTATGTACGTTGAGATACGGGGGCAGCACATTCACAATATAATGCCAGGCTGGAAAAGGGCAGCACTAAGTGTATGCAGTGACGGCCGAGAAAGGTCGGATGTTAAGACTTTTCAATCAGCTGCGCAGAAGCACAGGTGGGAAATGTGGAGAGAAGCTGTCTTGCTCGCATGAAGTGGGCATGTGCCACCTATGTGGAAGCAGAGGAGCGGGAGGAAGCAGTGAAGATGAGTTGGCCGCGGGCTAGCTTGCCTTGTCGCTCATATCGAGGGTACGCGCAGGAGTGCGGCTATGGTGACGCTCGCACTTCGCAGCTCTGCTTCCCTGCCTTTCCATACGGCTCGGCGCTCACTTCAGCTTGCACATCTCGTCACAGTTACCTCTTCCGCCGCAAGGGTAGGGTGCTGCTACCAGGCTTTGAACTCACCAGCTCGAATCCCACTTGCATCCTTCAGGAGCTCAGTCTGTCGCACTGCTGGCCGGCGCCCAGCTTGTCTATCTACTATGGTTGATCTGTCGGCTCCGGCGCCTCTGTCGCGGGATGAAATCGTAGCATTCCGCGATACGTTGTCTGCGAGGGTGAGGGAGGAAGCGTGGCTGCTGGTGCTTACGTCGGCGATCGCGTCCGCGCACGGGGGGCCGGAGGCGGTTGTTGATCTGTACACGCTCGCGCTGACGGAGGCAGTGGCACTGCCGGGCGGTGGCGACGGGGATGGGAAGCGGGCGTCGCAGCAGATCCAGCGGCAGATGCAGGAGACGCTCGTGAAGGGGTCGGTGATCTTCGGCATCCCGCCGGCGCTGGAGACTATGTTTGCGCTGCTGGAGCATCTGCGCGCAACGCAGCCGCAGTTCCTGCTCACCGCGGCCGACTTCGCGCGCGCACCGACACTCGCCCAGCCGCTCGAGGCACTCACCACTCCCGCCCACACCGCACTCCGCAGAGTCTACAGACACAACCTCGACCCCATCCTCAACACCAAAATGGCCGACAACATGCAGGACCTCAGGTTCCTCACCCTCGAAATCAACTACGGCTTCACCCTCGCACAGGAGTCCATCCTCGACTGGCGCCTCACCGAGCTCGTCCTCGTCGCCGCCCTCATCTGCCAGAACTGCAGAGCCGAAGTCCTCTGGCATCTCCGCGGCGCCATCAGAGCCGGCTGGAGCGTCCAAGACGTGCAAAGCGTCAGAGAAACCTGCCTCGCCATCGCCAAGCGTCTCCAGGTCAGGACCGAAAAGGTCCCCCGCCTCGACGAGGTCAACGAAGACAGCAACGATTGAACAGCCCCACCGCCTGGCGTCTTGCCTTACCTCGTCCGCCGAACGGCGTCCGCCGGCACCCCGCATTGATCTACATACATTCAACTCAAGCAGATACATAGACTGTACCGTCAGCCCTTGCACGATACTGTGTCGATTCTGCGACCGTTTGAGATACTTGTACAAAATTGGAGCAGATGTTTTCAGAATCCGGGGGAAAGAGGGGGAGAGCAGCGGATAGTCAAGAGTTATACTGAGTGCGTGTCCGCCTTCTCCGGCCGTTGTCTTGTGTCTCGCTTTTCAAGAAGTCGTTGACGCCGGAAGCGATATTGGACCACCATCCGGACGAGTCGTCTGCGTGATGGCCAGTGGCGCCGGGGTCCCGCTGCTGCTGGTACTGCTGACTCCTGCGTGTCTGCGACCTGGTGTTATAGCCGCTCCGCGCTGTACCGCTGCCGCCGCCTGTTCGCGCAGACGGGAAATCCTCTCCTTCCAGTTCGGGATTCGAGCTGGAGTAGGATGTCCGGAACCGCTCGCCAACGCCCTCGAACCACGCGGTGGGGTTGTGCTGGAACTGGCGCAGCTCGTCCTGCACTCGGCCAGCTGCACGCAGGGCGGACAGCCCATCGATGCCCTGCCTCCGACCTTCGACCACAAGCCTCCTCAGCAGGGTCGAGAAATCCACGCCTTCGTCGCTCGTATCTGACGACGACCTGCCGAACATCTCCGCAAAAGCGTCGAATCCAGAACCGAGATCGTCCGCCAGGCTGTGTTCGTCTTGTTGGCCAAAGTTAAAGGCAGACGGTGTGCTGCGAGAAGAGTAACGCGTACGCCGTCGCGAATACGGCGAGGATGCCGAGGTGCGTCCTCGCCGGCCTTGCGACGAAGCGGCCGTACCGAGGTCTGGCAGATGAGTATATACGGTACTGAGCAACGGCCCAAGACCGGTGACTATGTGGCGCGAGCGTGTGCGGAGGGACAGTCGACACAAGGCAAGGGAGGGCGTCAGCCTCGAACTACTTTCCGAGGTTGTGGGAGACCGCAATGGCGCCGAGATGAAAGCATCTCAGTACATTTCCCGCTGTCTAGGAAACGAAGACCAAGTATACGTACGCTGATCGATGAACCCTCTGCTTGGCGCGATGCCAGTGCTACGGACTGTATCGGTGTTCTCGGTCCACCACGCCCAAACAGCGATCAGGCCGCCGATGATGGCGCCCCACTTGATGCCGAACCAGGCAAGCGCTAGCATCGATCGAACAGTGCGATAAGCGGTGACCAGTGCAAAATAAGCGACGAAGAAGATCATCAGCGGCGGAAGCAAAGTAGAAGACCATGAGGTCGGATCATTCGCAGTTCCGAGCAGATGGTAGATGAGGTTGGAAACGCCGGCCAGGACTCTGAACAGCGGATAGGGGATGATATTCGAGAGCAGGTCGTGAAGGACCCCGCCCATGGAGTTTGCTGTGTCTGCCATAATTGCCACGCAGCTGAGCCTTTGTCGCAAGATGGAGAGCGACTGGCAATCAGGACTGAGAGGGCGCCTATATATCGAATCCGCTGCCACGGCGAGGAGGGAGACGTGGAAGCAAGCATGGAAAGGGAGGTGACAGCTCGACGAGGTTGATATGTCGTACGTGACACGTCCTGGCCCGATGCCCGCCCGATGCCAACCCGATCGGAACTCGATGCTGACACCGATGCTGACCCCGATCAAACGCCTGATACTCTGTTGCACGTACCCTTGCATGCGAGGACAGCTTCTTCCAAGCATCTTGCGTTTTGGATGACTCGGCCCGTAGCTCGGCCTTCATCTCACCACCGTTGTCTCTAGTCCAAATCTGCACTACTTCTATCGACAAAGTTGCAGTCTATAACAGCTTGGCATGACGAGCGGTCAGGATTCGCCTTCTGGAGGGAAAGGATTTAGTGCAGGCCAAACCATGTCACGATTTCTCGGTCGACTCTCACGGACGCCTTCTACCCAGTCTACCATGTCTGACGCTGAGCCACTTCCGCCAAAGACCACCAAAGTTATCACAGAACCTACTGAAGGCTGGGAACGCCCGCCTGTCTCTAGTCTGACTAGCGATCAGGAGGAAGCGCTCTCCCACCTGAGAGCCTACACGAGCGGGCTGGCGGCGCAGGACCCTCCCACGGAGGAGTACAAGCCCTGGGAAGACAAATGGCTTTCTGAATCTAAACTGTACCAGAGATACCTGAGAGCTGCCAAAGGTGACCTCGAAAATGCCAAGAAGCGGATCAAGGACACCCTTCATTGGCGCCGAGAGTTTCAGCCCGAGATCATCGCCCCTGGTTCTATAGCACACGAAGCCGAGACGGGCAAGCTGATGATCTCCGGCTTTGACAAAAATGGACGACCGGTTATCTATCTGCGCCCCGCCCGTGAGAACACGAAGCCCGGGCCTGATCAAATCAGATTCCTGGTATACAGTCTGGAGCGGGCCATCGACCTCATGCCTGAAGGCGTGGAGAATTACGCCATCGTTGTTGACTTTGAGTCGGCGACCACCCAGTCTAATCCCTCGCTCTCCACAGCCAGAACGGTCGCTAATATCCTCCAAAACCACTATGTAGAGCGGCTAGGAATGTCTCTTGTGATCAACGTTCCTTGGTTCATTAACGCCTTCTTCGCGGCCCTTCTCCCGTTTCTCGACCCTGTCACAAAGGAGAAGATCCGATTCAATCCAGATCTCTTGGATTACATTCCCAAGGAACAGCTCGATGCTGAATTCCCCGGCGGCCGCTACAACTATGAGTGGGACTTTAAGACCTACTGGGACACACTGATCAATGTTTGCGGCATCGCCGAAGATGGGACCCGAATGGACAAAAAGCAGCAACTTACCCCTTCTGTGTCACATGGGGCTGCACCGACGCCGGTCCAGGTCCATGCAAATGCAGTCGCTGGTGAT
The DNA here is from genome assembly GCA_023212725.1 of Tranzscheliella williamsii. Lineage (NCBI taxonomy): Eukaryota > Fungi > Basidiomycota > Ustilaginomycetes > Ustilaginales > Ustilaginaceae > Tranzscheliella > Tranzscheliella williamsii. Next base: position 1,701 of record JALBYF010000056.1, on the reverse strand, counting down.
CAGTCGACTCAGGGGGCAGAAGCTACCGGGCTAGAGGCCGGTGCGGGCAGCACTGCCGGCGTGGCTGATCTCGCTCGCGCTGACTCGGCCAAACCGGCTCAGAGCGCTGGCTCGGCCTACAAGTATCTGCAGAACATGGACGACTACGAGGATCTCCTCTCCAAATACGATACTTTCCTGTTTGACTGCGATGGTGTCCTCTGGTCGGGCGATGAGACTATAGCCGGAGTAGTGTCAGTGCTGCAGAAGCTGCGTCAGCGAAACAAGTCGGTGATCTTTGTGACGAATAACGCTTCCAAGTCGCGAGCGACCTACCTGAAAAAGTTCGAAGGCATGAAGATTCAAGCTGAGCTAGGCGAGGTTTTTTCTTCTTCATACGCTTCTGCGGTCTACCTGAAGAAGGTGTTGAACTTTCCTGCCGATCGAAAGGTCTATGTGATTGGCATGCATGGAATCGAGGAAGAGCTGGATGCCGAGGGAATTTTGCACTGCGGAGGTACGAGCGCCAAGGACAACCAATTTCTTCCAGCGCTTGACTTTACCTCGCTGCAAAACAGCGATGCGATTGATCCTAAGGTGGGCGCGGTGGTCTGCGGATTCGACATGCACATGTCCTACATCAAGCTGGCCAAGGCGTTCAAGCACCTGACCCGACCAGGCTGTGAGGGTCCGGTGGAAGCGGGCAAAGAAGGCGGAGGATGTCACTTCATCCTGACCAATGACGACTCCACTTTCCCGGCCAAGGGCGGACCATGGCCGGGCGCCGGAAGCCTTTCGGCACCACTCGTGTTTTCGACCAAGAGAACGCCTACGATTGTGGGCAAGCCGCACAAACCGATGCTGGATTGCATTATCGCCACCAAGCACTTTGACCCGAAGCGTGCCATCATGGTCGGCGACCGTCTCAACACGGACATCGAGTTTGCCAAGGACGGCGGCATCGCCAGCATGATGGTACTGACTGGCATTTCGACCCGGCAGGAGATCGACCAAGTCGGAGCCAAAACCGTACCAGACTATCTGATCGACAGCTTGGGAGATCTAGATGTCCTGCCTTGATGGCTGTCATCCGTTGCGTATCTTTTGAACTGGGATAGCGATCCTCACGAACGAATACAACAGCAGCTTATACGCAATATGTCCTGACACAGTGAAATCACAACTACTACAATTAGAGCCGTCACTACGTTGCGGGCTCGGCCCGAGCTTTGGGCATTCTTGCGGTCCTGCTGAACCAGGCGAACGCAGTCCAAGCCGAGCCTGGCGCCTATGTGTCAGACCACCCCGACCGCGCCATTCACCAACTAGCCAGCAGCTGTCGAAGGATGAGAGCTAGGCAACCGTCCGCCCACTCCCAACTTTTTGCAGCTGACTTTTTACAACCGACGAATTCTAGCATGGCGAAATGAAGTGGGTGTAGTGCTGGGCATTCAAGTGGGGTTGTGCTGGGTTTGGGAAGGCCTCCCGCAGCTCCGCTGCGTGTTTCGCCTGGCCGGGCAGCGCAGCGGTGAGCGCCTAGGAGGGAGCGCATCGAGTGCTAGCGCGGGCTAGAGATGGATATAAGGCGGGCAGCGCGGCGGCTTGTCCCCCCCCCCCCCCCCCCCCCCCCCCCCCCCCCCCCCAAACACCCCCCCCCCCCCCCCCCCCCCCCCCCCCCCCCCCCCCCCCCCCCCCCCCCCCCCCCCCCCCCCCCCCCCCCCC